>CAWUFW010000598.1:3730000-3973152 GCA_963921515.1 Calotriton arnoldi | reverse complement strand
CTGATCCGGTTTGAACTGGGGTATGCACAGGGACACCAAATGTGCCCCCAGTGCAGGACTTCAAAGCACCCGAAAGTGCTCCCGCCCAGCCCCAATACACATTGTCCTGTCTGGGGAGGTGGTCACACCTCCCTGGGACAGGAAACCTATTGTCCAGGCCTCCCCTGCCGGAGTTTCGTCCAGCAGCAGGAGGCCAGACTCGTGTCTGTGGCAGTAGCATCCATTTTGTGATGCCAGGCTCTGGAAAGAAGTTACCGGACTCGATCAGAGTTAACATGCCTTTCCTCTAGAAGGGTGGAATGCTACCCCCGCCGCCAGGATTGGCGGGGGGTAGTATTCCAAGATGTTTGACACCAAACACGACATGTTTCAGGTGCAGCCATTCCATAGTTAGCATTTTACCGCGAGGATATAATGCGTTTAAGAGTATATGGTCAGGCTGCACTACAAACAGCATCAGAGATGGTCTCCGAACGCTGCAGAGGGGCCCTGCTCATGCAGGGGCACCCTCTCACATAGGAACCATGCACTCTGCCTTTAGGATTGATAAGGCCTGCCTTAGGAGTGACTTATAGGTTTATATGTGTGTATGCATTTAGTGATATAGGTAACCTATACCACAGCAAGGGGTGCATGCACCACCTTACCCAGGCTGCAGTAGCAGACCTGTGGTGTCAGTTTGGATGGCCTACCAGGGGTGGCATAATATATGCTGCAGCCCCTGGCAGGCCTCTGAGGTACCTATGCCCTTGGTACATAGTATACCATATACTAGGGACTTACAAGGGCACTCCAGATCCCAATCAGAGATGTGCCTAAGGCACATGGAGACCCTTTAAAGAGGAAACAGCTAGGCTGGGGTTCTGAATAGCAGGGCCCCAGCCAGACTAATGTCGAAAACCAGTGAAGTATCAGCAAAAAGTGGGGGTACCCCTGTGAAGCAGATCCTACTCTCCTACACACAGTACCTCTCAAGGCACGCAGGTGCCTCTCCACGAGCTCGTCAGCTCAGCCGGCTCGAGGGAGCCTTTTAAACAGGAAACCAATGTGGGATCACACTGCTTCACCTCCCAGCAGGTTCGCCCCTGAGCATTGTGGTCAATGCAGTTCACCAAGCGTGTGTGCTTGCAGAATTGTCTCGAGTAATTACAAAGTTGTACTGGCCATCTCTATACACGTGTTTCTGGATCATTATCCGTCGTCAGTAGAGATTAGGCATCAAATATTTGGGGTTGCTGAGCAGGCTGCCAAAGTATTCTCAGGTCACAGTACCTCTCAAGGCACGCAGGTGCCTCTCCACGAGCTCGTCAGCTCAGCCGGCTCGAGGGAGCCTTTAAACAGGAAACCAATGTGGGATCACACTGCTTTACCTCCCAGCAGGTTCGACCCGGAGCATTGTGGTCAATGCAGTTCACCAAGCGTGTGTGCTTGCAGAATTGTCTCGAGTAATTACAAAGTTGTACTGGCCATCTCTACACACGTGTTTCTGGATCATTATCCGTCGTCAGTAGAGATTAGGCATCAAATATTTGGGGTTGCTGAGCAGGCTGCCAAAGTATTCTCAGGTCACAGTACTTCTCAAGGCACGCAGGTGCCTCTCCACGAGCTCGTCAGCTCAGCCGGCTCGAGGGAGCCTTTTAAACAGGAAACCAATGTGGGATCACACTGCTTCACCTCCCAGCAGGTTCGCCCCTGAGCATTGTGGTCAATGCAGTTCACCAAGCGTGTGTGCTTGCAGAATTGTCTCGAGTAATTACAAAGTTGTACTGGCCATCTCTATACACGTGTTTCTGGATCATTATCCGTCGTCAGTAGAGATCAGGCATCAAATATTTGGGGTTGCTGAGCAGGCTGCCAAAGTATTCTCAGGTCACAGTACCTCTCAAGGCACGCAGGTGCCTCTCCACGAGCTCGTCAGCTCAGCCGGCTCGAGGGAGCCTTTTAAACAGGAAACCAATGTGGTATCACACTGCTTCACCTCCCAGCAGGTTCGCCCCTGAGCATTGTGGTCAATGCAGTTCACCAAGCGTGTGTGCTTGCAGAATTGTCTCGAGTAATTACAAAGTTGTACTGGCCATCTCTATACACGTGTTTCTGGATCATTATCCGTCGTCAGTAGAGATTAGGCATCAAATATTTGGGGTTGCTGAGCAGGCTTCCAAAGTATTCTCAGGTCACAGTACCTCTCAAGGCACGCAGGTGCCTCCTCCACGAGCTCGTCAGCTCAGCCGGCTCGAGGGAGCCTTTTAAACAGGAAACCAATGTGGGATCACACTGCTTCACCTCCCAGCAGGTTCGCCCCTGAGCATTGTGGTCAATGCAGTTCACCAAGCATGTGTGCTTGCAGAATTGTCTCGAGTAATTACAAAGTTGTACTGGCCATCTCTATACACGTGTTTCTGGATCATTATCCGTCGTCAGTAGAGATCAGGCATCAAATATTTGGGGTTGCTGAGCAGGCTTCCAAAGTATTCTCAGGTCACAGTACCTCTCAAGGCACGCAGGTGCCTCTCCACGAGCTCGTCAGCTCAGCCGGCTCGAGGGAGCCTTTTAAACAGGAAACCAATGTGGGATCACACTGCTCACCTCCCAGCAGGTTCGCCCCTGAGCATTGTGGTCAATGCAGTTCACCAAGCGTGTGTGCTTGCAGAATTGTCTCGAGTAATTACAAAGTTGTACTGGCCATCTCTATACTCGTGTTTCTGGATTATTATCCGTCGTCAGTAGAGATTAGGCATCAAATATTTAGGGTTGCTGAGCAGGCTGCCAAAGTATTCTCAGGTCACAGTACCTCTCAAGGCACGCAGGTGCCTCTCCACGAGCTCGTCAGCTCAGCCGGCTCGAGGGAGCCTTTTAAACAGGAAACCAATGTGGGATCACACTGCTTCACCTCCCAGCAGGTTCGCCCCTGAGCATTGTGGTCAATGCAGTTCACCAAGCGTGTGTGCTTGCAGAATTGTCTCGAGTAATTACAAAGTTGTACTGGCCATCTGTAAACACGTGTTTCTGGATCATTATCCCTCGTCAGTAGAGATTAGGCATCAAATATTTGGGGTTGATGAGCAGGCTGCCAAAGTATTCTCAGGTCACAGTACCTCTCAAGGCACGCAGGTGCCTCTCCACGAGCTCGTCAGCTCAGCCGGGTCGAGGGAGCCTTTTAAACAGGAAACCAATGTAGGATCACACTGCTTCACCTCCCAGCAGGTTCGCCCCTGAGCATTGTGGTCAATGCAGTTCACCAAGCGTGTGTGCTTGCAGAATTGTCTCGAGTAATTACAAAGTTGTACTGGCCATCTCTATACACGTGTTTCTGGATCATTATCCATCGTCAGTAGAGATTAGGCATCAAATATTTGGGGTTGCTGAGCAGGCTGCCAAAGTATTCTCAGGTCACAGTACCTCTCAAGGCACGCAGGTGCCTCTCCACAAGCTCGTCAGCTCAGCTGGCTCGAGGGAGCCTTTTAAACAGGAAACCAATGTGGGATCACACTGCTTCACCTCCCAGCAGGTTCGCCCCTGAGCATTGTGGTCAATGCAGTTCACCAAGCGTGTGTGCTTGCAGAATTGTCTCGAGTAATTACAAAGTTGTACTGGCCATCTCTATACACGTGTTTCTGGATCATTATCCGTCGTCAGTAGAGATTAGGCATCAAATATTTGGGGTTGCTGAGCATGCTGCCAAAGTATTCTCAGGTCACAGTACCTCTCAAGGCACGCAGGTGCCTCTCCACGAGCTCGTCAGCTCAGCCGGCTCGAGGGAGCCTTTTAAACAGGAAACCAATGTGGGATCACACTGCTTCACCTCCCAGCAGGTTCGACCCGGAGCATTGTGGTCAATGCAGTTCACCAAGCGTGTGTGCTTGCAGAATTGTCTCGAGTAATTACAAAGTTGTACTGGCCATCTCTATACACGTGTTTCTGGATCATTATCCGTCGTCAGTAGAGATTAGGCATCAAATATTTGGGGTTGCTGAGCAGGCTGCCAAAGTATTCTCAGGTCACAGTACCTCTCAAGGCACGCAGGTGCCTCTCCACGAGCTCGTCAGCTCAGCCGGCTCGAGGGAGCCTTTTAAACAGGAAACCAATGTGGGATCACACTGCTTCACCTCCCAGCAGGTTCGCCCCTGAGCATTGTGGTCAATGCAGTTCACCAAGCGTGTGTGCTTGCAGAATTGTCTCGAGTAATTACAAAGTTGTACTGGCCATCTCTATACACGTGTTTCTGGATCATTATCCGTCGTCAGTAGAGATTAGGCATCAAATATTTGGGGTTGCTGAGCAGGCTGCCAAAGTATTCTCAGGTCACAGTACCTCTCAAGGCACGCAGGTGCCTCTCCACGAGCTCGTCAGCTCAGCCGGCTCGAGGGAGCCTTTTAAACAGGAAACCAATGTGGGATCACACTGCTTCACCTCCCAGCAGGTTCGCCCCTGAGCATTGTGGTCAATGCAGTTCACCAAGCGTGTGTGCTTGCAGAATTGTCTCGAGTAATTACAAAGTTGTACTGGCCATCTCTATACACGTGTTTCTGGATCATTATCCGTCGTCAGTAGAGATCAGGCATCAAATATTTGGGGTTGCTGAGCAGGCTGCCAAAGTATTCTCAGGTCACAGTACCTCTCAAGGCACGCAGGTGCCTCTCCACGAGCTCGTCAGCTCAGCCGGCTCGAGGGAGCCTTTTAAACAGGAAACCAATGTGGGATCACACTGCTTCACCTCCCAGCAGGTTCGCCCCTGAGCATTGTGGTCAATGCAGTTCACCAAGCGTGTGTGCTTGCAGAATTGTCTCGAGTAATTACAAAGTTGTACTGGCCATCTCTATACACGTGTTTCTGGATCATTATCTGTCGTCAGTAGAGATTAGGCATCAAATATTTGGGGTTGCTGAGCAGGCTGCCAAAGTATTCTCAGGTCACAGTACCTCTCAAGGCACGCAGGTGCCTCTCCACGAGCTCGTCAGCTCAGCCGGCTCGAGGGAGCCTTTTAAACAGGAAACCAATGTGGGATCACACTGCTTTACCTCCCAGCAGGTTCGACCCGGAGCATTGTGGTCAATGCAGTTCACCAAGCGTGTGTGCTTGCAGAATTGTCTCGAGTAATTACAAAGTTGTACTGGCCATCTCTATACACGTGTTTCTGGATCATTATCCGTCGTCAGTAGAGATTAGGCATCAAATATTTGGGGTTGCTGAGCAGGCTGCCAAAGTATTCTCAGGTCACAGTACCTCTCAAGGCACGCAGGTGCCTCTCCACGAGCTCGTCAGGCTCAGCCGGCTCGAGGGAGCCCTTTAAACAGGAAACCAATGTGGGATCACACTGCTTCACCTCCCAGCAGGTTCGCCCCTGAGCATTGTGGTCAATGCAGTTCACCAAGCGTGTGTGCTTGCAGAATTGTCTCGAGTAATTACAAAGTTGTACTGGCCATCTCTATAAACGTGTTTCTGGATCATTATCCGTCGTCAGTAGAGATTAGGCATCAAATATTTGGGGTTGCTGAGCAGGCTGCCAAAGTATTCTCAGGTCACAGTACCTCTCAAGGCACGCTGGTGCCTCTCCACGAGCTCGTCAGCTCAGCCGGCTCGAGGGAGCCTTTTAAACAGGAAACCAATGTGGGATCACACTGCTTCACCTCCCAGCAGGTTCGCCCCTGAGCATTGTGGTCAATGCAGTTCACCAAGCGTGTGTGCTTGCAGAATTGTCTCGAGTAATTACAAAGTTGTACTGGCCATCTCTATACACGTGTTTCTGGATCATTATCCGTCGTCAGTAGAGATCAGGCATCAAATATTTGGGGTTGCTGAGCAGGCTGCCAAAGTATTCTCAGGTCACAGTACCTCTCAAGGCACGCAGGTGCCTCTCCACGAGCTCGTCAGCTCAGCCGGCTCGAGGGAGACTTTTAAACAGGAAACCAATGTGGTATCACACTGCTTCACCTCCCAGCAGGTTCGCCCCTGAGCATTGTGGTCAATGCAGTTCACCAAGCGTGTGTGCTTGCAGAATTGTCTCGAGTAATTACAAAGTTGTACTGGCCATCTCTATACACGTGTTTCTGGATCATTATCCGTCGTCAGTAGAGATTAGGCATCAAATATTTGGGGTTGCTGAGCAGGCTGCCAAAGTATTCTCAGGTCACAGTACCTCTCAAGGCACGCAGGTGCCTCTCCACGAGCTCGTCAGCTCAGCCGGCTCGAGGGAGCCTTTTAAACAGGAAACCAATGTGGGATCACACTGCTTCACCTCCCAGCAGGTTCGCCCCTGAGCATTGTGGTCAATGCAGTTCACCAAGCGTGTGTGCTTGCAGAATTGTCTCGAGTAATTACAAAGTTGTACTGGCCATCTCTATACACGTGTTTCTGGATCATTATCCGTCGTCAGTAGAGATTAGGCATCAAATATTTGGGGTTGCTGAGCAGGCTGCCAAAGTATTCTCAGGTCACAGTACCTCTCAAGGCACGCAGGTGCCTCTCCACGAGCTCGTCAGCTCAGCCGGCTCGAGGGAGCCTTTTAAACAGGAAACCAATGTGGATCACACTGCTTCACCTCCCAGCAGGTTCGCCCCTGAGCATTGTGGTCAATGCAGTTCACCAAGCGTGTGTGCTTGCAGAATTGTCTCGAGTAATTACAAAGTTGTACTGGCCATCTCTATACACGTGTTTCTGGATCATTATCCGTCGTCAGTAGAGATTAGGCATCAAATATTTGGGGTTGCTGAGCAGGCTGCCAAAGTATTCTCAGGTCACAGTACCTCTCAAGGCACGCAGGTGCCTCTCCACGAGCTCGTCAGCTCAGCCGGCTCGAGGGAGCCTTTTAAACAGGAAACCAATGTGGGATCACACTGCTTCACCTCCCAGCAGGTTCGCCCCTGAGCATTGTGGTCAATGCAGTTCACCAAGCGTGTGTGCTTGCAGAATTGTCTCGAGTAATTACAAAGTTGTACTGGCCATCTCTATACACGTGTTTCTGGATCATTATCCGTCGTCAGTAGAGATTAGGCATCAAATATTTGGGGTTGCTGAGCAGGCTGCCAAAGTATTCTCAGGTCACAGTACCTCTAAAGGCACGCAGGTGCCTCTCCACGAGCTCGTCAGCTCAGCCGGCTCGAGGGAGCCTTTTAAACAGGAAACCAATGTGGGATCACACTGCTTCACCTCCCAGCAGGTTCGCCCCTGAGCATTGTGGTCAATGCAGTTCACCAAGCGTGTGTGCTTGCAGAATTGTCTCGAGTAATTACAAAGTTGTACTGGCCATCTCTATACACGTGTTTCTGGATCATTATCCGTCGTCAGTAGAGATTAGGCATCAAATATTTGGGGTTGCTGAGCAGGCTGCCAAAGTATTCTCAGGTCACAGTACCTCTCAAGGCACGCAGGTGCCTCTCCACGAGCTCGTCAGCTCAGCCGGCTCGAGGGAGCCTTTTAAACAGGAAACCAATGTGGGATCACACTGCTTCACCTCCCAGCAGGTTCGCCCCTGAGCATTGTGGTCAATGCAGTTCACCAAGCGTGTGTGCTTGCAGAATTGTCTCGAGTAATTACAAAGTTGTACTGGCCATCTCTATACACGTGTTTCTGGATCATTATCCGTCGTCAGTAGAGATTAGGCATCAAATATTTGATGTTGCTGAGCAGGCTGCCAAAGTATTCTCAGGTCACAGTACCTCTCAAGGCACGCAGGTGCCTCTCCACGAGCTCGTCAGCTCAGCCGGCTCGAGGGAGCCTTTTAAACAGGAAACCAATGTGGGATCACACTGCTTCACCTCCCAGCAGGTTCGCCCCTGAGCATTGTGGTCAATGCAGTTCACCAAGCGTGTGTGCTTGCAGAATTGTCTCGAGTAATTACAAAGTTGTACTGGCCATCTCTATACACGTGTTTCTGGATCATTATCCGTCGTCAGTAGAGATTAGGCATCAAATATTTGGGGTTGCTGAGCAGGCTGCCAAAGTATTCTCAGGTCACAGTACCTCTCAAGGCACGCAGGTGCCTCTCCACGAGCTCGTCAGCTCAGCCGGCTCGAGGGAGCCTTTAAACAGGAAACCAATGTGGGATCACACTGCTTCACCTCCCAGCAGGTTCGCCCCTGAGCATTGTGGTCAATGCAGTTCACCAAGCGTGTGTGCTTGCAGAATTGTCTCGAGTAATTACAAAGTTGTACTGGCCATCTCTATACACGTGTTTCTGGATCATTATACGTCGTCAGTAGAGATTAGGCATCAAATATTTGGGGTTGATGAGCAGGCTGCCAAAGTATTCTCAGGTCACAGTACCTCTCAAGGCACGCAGGTGCCTCTCCACGAGCTCGTCAGCTCAGCCGGCTCGAGGGAGCCTTTTAAACAGGAAACCAATGTGGGATCACACTGCTTCACCTCCCAGCAGGTTCGCCCCTGAGCATTGTGGTCAATGCAGTTCACCAAGCGTGTGTGCTTGCAGAATTGTCTCGAGTAATTACAAAGTTGTACTGGCCATCTCTATACACGTGTTTCTGGATCATTATCCGTCGTCAGTAGAGATTAGGCATCAAATATTTGGGGTTGCTGAGCAGGCTGCCAAAGTATTCTCAGGTCACAGTACCTCTCAAGGCACGCAGGTGCCTCTCCACGAGCTCGCTCAGCTCAGCCGGCTCGAGGGAGCCTTTTAAACAGGAAACCAACGTGGGATCACACTGCTTCACCTCCCAGCAGGTTCGCCCCTGAGCATTGTGGTCAATGCAGTTCACCAAGCGTGTGTGCTTGGAGAATTGTCTCGAGTAATTACAAAGTTGTACTGGCCATCTCTATACACGTGTTTCTGGATCATTATCCGTCGTCAGTAGAGATTAGGCATCAAATATTTGGGGTTGCTGAGCAGGCTGCCAAAGTATTCTCAGGTCACAGTACCTCTCAAGGCACGCAGGTGCCTCTCCACGAGCTCGTCAGCTCAGCCGGCTCGAGGGAGCCTTTTAAACAGGAAACCAATGTGGGATCACACTGCTTCACCTCCCAGCAGGTTCGCCCCTGAGCATTGTGGTCAATGCAGTTCACCAAGCGTGTGTGCTTGCAGAATTGTCTCGAGTAATTACAAAGTTGTACTGGTCATCTCTATACACGTGTTTCTGGATCATTATCCGTCGTCAGTAGAGATTAGGCATCAAATATTTGGGGTTGCTGAGCAGGCTGCCAAAGTTTTCTCAGGTCACAGTACCTCTAAAGGCACGCAGGTGCCTCTCCACGAGCTCGTCAGCTCAGCCGGCTCGAGGGAGCCTTTTAAACAGGAAACCAATGTGGGATCACACTGCTTCACCTCCCAGCAGGTTCGCCCCTGAGCATTGTGGTCAATGCAGTTCACCAAGCGTGTGTGCTTGCAGAATTGTCTCGAGTAATTACAAAGTTGTACTGGCCATCTCTATACACGTGTTTCTGGATCATTATCTGTCGTCAGTAGAGATTAGGCATCAAATATTTGGGGTTGATGAGCAGGCTGCCAAAGTATTCTCAGGTCACAGTACCTCTCAAGGCACGCAGGTGCCTCTCCACGAGCTCGTCAGCTCAGCCGGCTCGAGGGAGCCTTTTAAACAGGAAACCAATGTGGGATCACACTGCTTCACCTCCCAGCAGGTTCGCCCCTGAGCATTGTGGTCAATGCAGTTCACCAAGCGTGTGTGCTTGCAGAATTGTCTCGAGTAATTACAAAGTTGTACTGGCCATCTCTATACACGTGTTTCTGGATCATTATCCGTCGTCAGTAGAGATTAGGCATCAAATATTTGGGGTTGCTGAGCAGGCTGCCAAAGTATTCTCAGGTCACAGTACCTCTCAAGGCACGCAGGTGCCTCTCCACGAGCTCGTCAGCTCAGCCGGCTCGAGGGAGCCTTTTAAACAGGAAACCAATGTGGGATCACACTGCTTCACCTCCCAGCAGGTTCGCCCCTGAGCATTGTGGTCAATGCAGTTCACCAAGCGTGTGTGCTTGCAGAATTGTCTCGAGTAATTACAAAGTTGTACTGGCCATCTCTATACACGTGTTTCTGGATCATTATCCGTCGTCAGTAGAGATTAGGCATCAAATATTTGGGGTTGATGAGCAGGCTGCCAAAGTATTCTCAGGTCACAGTACCTCTCAAGGCACGCAGGTGCCTCTCCACGAGCTCGTCAGCTCAGCCGGCTCGAGGGAGCCTTTTAAACAGGAAACCAATGTGGGATCACACTGCTTCACCTCCCAGCAGGTTCGCCCCTGAGCATTGTGGTCAATGCAGTTCACCAAGCGTGTGTGCTTGCAGAATTGTCTCGAGTAATTACAAAGTTGTACTGGCCATCTCTATACACGTGTTTCTGGATCATTATCCGTCGTCAGTAGAGATTAGGCATCAAATATTTGGGGTTGCTGAGCAGGCTGCCAAAGTATTCTCAGGTCACAGTACCTCTCAAGGCACGCAGGTGCCTCTCCACGAGCTCGTCAGCTCAGCCGGCTCGAGGGAGCCTTTTAAACAGGAAACCAATGTGGGATCACACTGCTTCACCTCCCAGCAGGTTCGCCCCTGAGCATTGTGGTCAAGGCAGTTCACCAAGCGTGTGTGCTTGCAGAATTGTCTCGAGTAATTACAAAGTTGTACTGGCCATCTCTATACACGTGTTTCTGGATCATTATCCGTCGTCAGTAGAGATTAGGCATCAAATATTTGGGGTTGCTGAGCAGGCTGCCAAAGTATTCTCAGGTCACAGTACCTCTCAAGGCACGGAGGTGCCTCTCCACGAGATCGTCAGCTCAGCCGGCTCGAGGGAGCCTTTTAAACAGGAAACCAATGTGGGATCACACTGCTTCACCTCCCAGCAGGTTCGCCCCTGAGCATTGTGGTCAATGCAGTTCACCAAGCGTGTGTGCTTGCAGAATTGTCTCGAGTAATTACAAAGTTGTACTGGCCATCTCTATACACGTGTTTCTGGATCATTATCCGTCGTCAGTAGAGATTAGGCATCAAATATTTGGGGCTGCTGAGCAGGCTGCCAAAGTATTCTCAGGTCACAGTACCTCTCAAGGCACGCAGGTGCCTCTCCACGAGCTCGTCAGCTCAGCCGGCTCGAGGGAGCCTTTTAAACAGGAAACCAACGTGGGATCAAACTGCTTCACCTCCCAGCAGGTTCGCCCCTGAGTATTGTGGTCAATGCAGTTCACCAAGCGTGTGTGCTTGCAGAATTGTCTCGAGTAATTACAAAGTTGTACTGGCCATCTCTATACACGTGTTTCTGGATCATTATCCGTCGTCAGTAGAGATTAGGCATCAAATATTTGGGGTTGCTGAGCAGGCTGCCAAAGTATTCTCAGGTCACAGTACCTCTCAAGGCACGCAGGTGCCTCTCCACGAGCTCGTCAGCTCAGCCGGCTCGAGGGAGCCTTTTAAACAGGAAACCAATGTGGGATCACACTGCTTCACCTCCCAGCAGGTTCGCCCCTGAGCATTGTGGTCAATGCAGTTCACCAAGCGTGTGTGCTTGCAGAATTGTCTCGAGTAATTACAAAGTTGTACTGGCCATCTCTATACACGTGTTTCTGGATCATTATCCGTCGTCAGTAGAGATTAGGCATCAAATATTTGGGGCTGCTGAGCAGGCTGCCAAAGTATTCTCAGGTCACAGTACCTCTCAAAGGCACGCAGGTGCCTCTCCACGAGCTCGTCAGCTCAGCCGGCTCGAGGGAGCCTTTTAAACAGGAAACCAATGTGGGATCACACTGCTTCACCTCCCAGCAGGTTCGCCCCTGAGCATTGTGGTCAATGCAGTTCACCAAGCGTGTGTGCTTGCAGAATTGTCTCGAGTAATTACAAAGTTGTACTGGCCATCTCTATACACGTGTTTCTGGATCATTATCCGTCGTCAGTAGAGATTAGGCATCAAATATTTGGGGTTGATGAGCAGGCTGCCAAAGTATTCTCAGGTCACAGTACCTCTCAAGGCACGCAGGTGCCTCTCCACGAGCTCGTCAGCTCAGCCGGCTCGAGGGAGCCTTTTAAACAGGAAACCAATGTGGGATCACACTGCTTCACCTCCCAGCAGGTTCGCCCCTGAGCATTGTGGTCAATGCAGTTCACCAAGCGTGTGTGCTTGCAGAATTGTCTCGAGTAATTACAAAGTTGTACTGGCCATCTCTATACACGTGTTTCTGGATCATTATCCGTCGTCAGTAGAGATTAGGCATCAAATATTTGGGGTTGCTGAGCAGGCTGCCAAAGTATTCTCAGGTCACAGTACCTCTCAAGGCACGCAGGTGCCTCTCCACGAGCTCGTCAGCTCAGCCGGCTCGAGGGAGCCTTTTAAACAGGAAACCAATGTGGGATCACACTGCTTCACCTCCCAGCAGGTTCGCCCCTGAGCATTGTGGTCAAGGCAGTTCACCAAGCGTGTGTGCTTGCAGAATTGTCTCGAGTAATTACAAAGTTGTACTGGCCATCTCTATACACGTGTTTCTGGATCATTATCCGTCGTCAGTAGAGATTAGGCATCAAATATTTGGGGTTGCTGAGCAGGCTGCCAAAGTATTCTCAGGTCACAGTACCTCTCAAGGCACGGAGGTGCCTCTCCACGAGATCGTCAGCTCAGCCGGCTCGAGGGAGCCTTTTAAACAGGAAACCAATGTGGGATCACACTGCTTCACCTCCCAGCAGGTTCGCCCCTGAGCATTGTGGTCAATGCAGTTCACCAAGCGTGTGTGCTTGCAGAATTGTCTCGAGTAATTACAAAGTTGTACTGGCCATCTCTATACACGTGTTTCTGGATCATTATCCGTCGTCAGTAGAGATTAGGCATCAAATATTTGGGGTTGCTGAGCAGGCTGCCAAAGTATTCTCAGGTCACAGTACCTCTCAAGGCACGCAGGTGCCTCTCCACGAGCTCGTCAGCTCAGCCGGCTCGAGGGAGCCTTTTAAACAGGAAACCAACGTGGGATCACACTGCTTCACCTCCCAGCAGGTTCGCCCCTGAGCATTGTGGTCAATGCAGTTCACCAAGCGTGTGTGCTTGCAGAATTGTCTCGAGTAATTACAAAGTTGTACTGGCCATCTCTATACACGTGTTTCTGGATCATTATCCGTCGTCAGTAGAGATTAGGCATCAAATATTTGGGGTTGCTGAGCAGGCTGCCAAAGTATTCTCAGGTCACAGTACCTCTCAAGGCACGCAGGTGCCTCTCCACGAGCTCGTCAGCTCAGCCGGCTCGAGGGAGCCTTTTAAACAGGAAACCAATGTGGGATCACACTGCTTCACCTCCCAGCAGGTTCGCCCCTGAGCATTGTGGTCAATGCAGTTCACCAAGCGTGTGTGCTTGCAGAATTGTCTCGAGTAATTACAAAGTTGTACTGGCCATCTCTATACACGTGTTTCTGGATCATTATCCGTCGTCAGTAGAGATTAGGCATCAAATATTTGGGGTTGCTGAGCAGGCTGCCAAAGTATTCTCAGGTCACAGTACCTCTCAAGGCACGCAGGTGCCTCTCCACGAGCTCGTCAGCTCAGCCGGCTCGAGGGAGCCTTTTAAACAGGAAACCAATGTGGGATCACACTGCTTCACCTCCCAGCAGGTTCGCCCCTGAGCATTGTGGTCAATGCAGTTCACCAAGCGTGTGTGCTTGCAGAATTGTCTCGAGTAATTACAAAGTTGTACTGGCCATCTCTATACACGTGTTTCTGGATCATTATCCGTCGTCAGTAGAGATTAGGCATCAAATATTTGGGGTTGCTGAGCAGGCTGCCAAAGTATTCTCAGGTCACAGTACCTCTCAAGGCACGCAGGTGCCTCTCCACGAGCTCGTCAGCTCAGCCGGCTCGAGGGAGCCTTTTAAACAGGAAACCAATGTGGGATCACACTGCTTCACCTCCCAGCAGGTTCGCCCCTGAGCATTGTGGTCAATGCAGTTCACCAAGCGTGTGTGCTTGCAGAATTGTCTCGAGTAATTACAAAGTTGTACTGGCCATCTCTATACACGTGTTTCTGGATCATTATCCGTCGTCAGTAGAGATTAGGCATCAAATATTTGGGGTTGATGAGCAGGCTGCCAAAGTATTCTCAGGTCACAGTACCTCTCAAGGCACGCAGGTGCCTCTCCACGAGCTCAGTCAGCTCAGCCGGCTCGAGGGAGCCTTTTAAACAGGAAACCAATGTGGGATCACACTGCTTCACCTCCCAGCAGGTTCGCCCCTGAGCATTGTGGTCAATGCAGTTCACCAAGCGTGTGTGCTTGCAGAATTGTCTCGAGTAATTACAAAGTTGTACTGGCCATCTCTATACTCGTGTTTCTGGATCATTATCCGTCGTCAGTAGAGATTAGGCATCAAATATTTGGGGTTGCTGAGCAGGCTGCCAAAGTATTCTCAGGTCACAGTACCTCTCAAGGCACGCAGGTGCCTCTCCACGAGCTCGTCAGCTCAGCCGGCTCGAGGGAGCCTTTTAAACAGGAAACCAATGTGGGATCACACTGCTTCACCTCCCAGCAGGTTCGCCCCTGAGCATTGTGGTCAATGCAGTTCACCAAGCGTGTGTGCTTGCAGAATTGTCTCGAGTAATTACAAAGTTGTACTGGCCATCTCTATACACGTGTTTCTGGATCATTATCCGTCGTCAGTAGAGATTAGGCATCAAATATTTGGGGTTGCTGAGCAGGCTGCCAAAGTATTCTCAGGTCACAGTACCTCTCAAGGCACGCAGGTGCCTCTCCACGAGCTCGTCAGCTCAGCCGGCTCGAGGGAGCCTTTTAAACAGGAAACCAATGTGGGATCACACTGCTTCACCTCCCAGCAGGTTCGCCCCTGAGCATTGTGGTCAATGCAGTTCACCAAGCGTGTGTGCTTGCAGAATTGTCTCGAGTAATTACAAAGTTGTACTGGCCATCTCTATACACGTGTTTCTGGATCATTATCCGTCGTCAGTAGAGATTAGGCATCAAATATTTGGGGTTGATGAGCAGGCTGCCAAAGTATTCTCAGGTCACAGTACCTCTCAAGGCACGCAGGTGCCTCTCCACGAGCTCGTCAGCTCAGCCGGCTCGAGGGAGCCTTTTAAACAGGAAACCAATGTGGGATCACACTGCTTCACCTCCCAGCAGGTTCGCCCCTGAGCATTGTGGTCAATGCAGTTCACCAAGCGTGTGTGCTTGCAGAATTGTCTCGAGTAATTACAAAGTTGTACTGGCCATCTCTATACACGTGTTTCTGGATCATTATCCGTCGTCAGTAGAGATTAGGCATCAAATATTTGGGGTTGCTGAGCAGGCTGCCAAAGTATTCTCAGGTCACAGTACCTCTCAAGGCACGCAGGTGCCTCTCCACGAGCTCGTCAGCTCAGCCGGCTCGAGGGAGCCTTTTAAACAGGAAACCAATGTGGGATCACACTGCTTCACCTCCCAGCAGGTTCGCCCCTGAGCATTGTGGTCAATGCAGTTCACCAAGCGTGTGTGCTTGCAGAATTGTCTCGAGTAATTACAAAGTTGTACTGGCCATCTCTATACACGTGTTTCTGGATCATTATCCGTCGTCAGTAGAGATTAGGCATCAAATATTTGGGGTTGCTGAGCAGGCTGCCAAAGTATTCTCAGGTCACAGTACCTCTCAAGGCACGCAGGTGCCTCTCCACGAGCTCGTCAGCTCAGCCGGCTCGAGGGAGCCTTTTAAACAGGAAACCAATGTGGGATCACACTGCTTCACCTCCCAGCAGGTTCGCCCCTGAGCATTGTGGTCAATGCAGTTCACCAAGCGTGTGTGCTTGCAGAATTGTCTCGAGTAATTACAAAGTTGTACTGGCCATCTCTATACACGTGTTTCTGGATCATTATCCGTCGTCAGTAGAGATCAGGCATCAAATATTTGGGGTTGCTGAGCAGGCTGCCAAAGTATTCTCAGGTCACAGTACCTCTCAAGGCACGCAGGTGCCTCTCCACGAGCTCGTCAGCTCAGCCGGCTCGAGGGAGCCTTTTAAACAGGAAACCAATGTGGGATCACACTGCTTCACCTCCCAGCAGGTTCGCCCCTGAGCATTGTGGTCAATGCAGTTCACCAAGCGTGTGTGCTTGCAGAATTGTCTCGAGTAATTACAAAGTTGTACTGGCCATCTCTATACACGTGTTTCTGGATCATTATCCGTCGTCAGTAGAGATTAGGCATCAAATATTTGGGGTTGCTGAGCAGGCTGCCAAAGTATTCTCAGGTCACAGTACCTCTCAAGGCACGCAGGTGCCTCTCCACGAGCTCGTCAGCTCAGCCGGCTCGAGGGAGCCTTTTAAACAGGAAACCAATGTGGGATCACACTGCTTCACCTCCCAGCAGGTTCGCCCCTGAGCATTGTGGTCAATGCAGTTCACCAAGCGTGTGTGCTTGCAGAATTGTCTCGAGTAATTACAAAGTTGTACTGGCCATCTCTATACACGTGTTTCTGGATCATTATCCGTCGTCAGTAGAGATTAGGCATCAAATATTTGGGGTTGCTGAGCAGGCTGCCAAAGTATTCTCAGGTCACAGTACCTCTCAAGGCACGCAGGTGCCTCTCCACGAGCTCGTCAGCTCAGCCGGCTCGAGGGAGCCTTTTAAACAGGAAACCAATGTGGGATCACACTGCTTCACCTCCCAGCAGGTTCGCCCCTGAGCATTGTGGTCAATGCAGTTCACCAAGCGTGTGTGCTTGCAGAATTGTCTCGAGTAATTACAAAGTTGTACTGGCCATCTCTATACACGTGTTTCTGGATCATTATCCGTCGTCAGTAGAGATTAGGCATCAAATATTTGGGGTTGCTGAGCAGGCTGCCAAAGTATTCTCAGGTCACAGTACCTCTCAAGGCACGCAGGTGCCTCTCCACGAGCTCGTCAGCTCAGCCGGCTCGAGGGAGCCTTTTAAACAGGAAACCAATGTGGGATCACACTGCTTCACCTCCCAGCAGGTTCGCCCCTGAGCATTGTGGTCAATGCAGTTCACCAAGCGTGTGTGCTTGCAGAATTGTCTCGAGTAATTACAAAGTTGTACTGGCCATCTCTATACACGTGTTTCTGGATCATTATCCGTCGTCAGTAGAGATTAGGCATCAAATATTTGGGGTTGCTGAGCAGGCTGCCAAAGTATTCTCAGGTCACAGTACCTCTCAAGGCACGCAGGTGCCTCTCCACGAGCTCGTCAGCTCAGCCGGCTCGAGGGAGCCTTTTAAACAGGAAACCAATGTGGGATCACACTGCTTCACCTCCCAGCAGGTTCGCCCCTGAGCATTGTGGTCAATGCAGTTCACCAAGCGTGTGTGCTTGCAGAATTGTCTCGAGTAATTACAAAGTTGTACTGGCCATCTCTATACACGTGTTTCTGGATCATTATCCGTCGTCAGTAGAGATTAGGCATCAAATATTTGGGGTTGCTGAGCAGGCTGCCAAAGTATTCTCAGGTCACAGTACCTCTCAAGGCACGCAGGTGCCTCTCCACGAGCTCGTCAGCTCAGCCGGCTCGAGGGAGCCTTTTAAACAGGAAACCAATGTGGGATCACACTGCTTCACCTCCCAGCAGGTTCGCCCCTGAGCATTGTGGTCAATGCAGTTCACCAAGCGTGTGTGCTTGCAGAATTGTCTCGAGTAATTACAAAGTTGTACTGGCCATCTCTATACACGTGTTTCTGGATCATTATCCGTCGTCAGTAGAGATTAGGCATCAAATATTTGGGGTTGCTGAGCAGGCTGCCAAAGTATTCTCAGGTCACAGTACCTCTCAAGGCACGCAGGTGCCTCTCCACGAGCTCGTCAGCTCAGCCGGCTCGAGGGAGCCTTTTAAACAGGAAACCAATGTGGGATCACACTGCTTCACCTCCCAGCAGGTTCGCCCCTGAGCATTGTGGTCAATGCAGTTCACCAAGCGTGTGTGCTTGCAGAATTGTCTCGAGTAATTACAAAGTTGTACTGGCCATCTCTATACACGTGTTTCTGGATCATTATCCGTCGTCAGTAGAGATTAGGCATCAAATATTTGGGGTTGCTGAGCAGGCTGCCAAAGTATTCTCAGGTCACAGTACCTCTCAAGGCACGCAGGTGCCTCTCCACGAGCTCGTCAGCTCAGCCGGCTCGAGGGAGCCTTTTAAACAGGAAACCAATGTGGGATCACACTGCTTCACCTCCCAGCAGGTTCGCCCCTGAGCATTGTGGTCAATGCAGTTCACCAAGCGTGTGTGCTTGCAGAATTGTCTCGAGTAATTACAAAGTTGTACTGGCCATCTCTATACACGTGTTTCTGGATCATTATCCGTCGTCAGTAGAGATTAGGCATCAAATATTTGGGGTTGCTGAGCAGGCTGCCAAAGTATTCTCAGGTCACAGTACCTCTCAAGGCACGCAGGTGCCTCTCCACGAGCTCGTCAGCTCAGCCGGCTCGAGGGAGCCTTTTAAACAGGAAACCAATGTGGGATCACACTGCTTCACCTCCCAGCAGGTTCGCCCCTGAGCATTGTGGTCAATGCAGTTCACCAAGCGTGTGTGCTTGCAGAATTGTCTCGAGTAATTACAAAGTTGTACTGGCCATCTCTATACACGTGTTTCTGGATCATTATCCGTCGTCAGTAGAGATTAGGCATCAAATATTTGGGGTTGCTGAGCAGGCTGCCAAAGTATTCTCAGGTCACAGTACCTCTCAAGGCACGCAGGTGCCTCTCCACGAGCTCGTCAGCTCAGCCGGCTCGAGGGAGCCTTTTAAACAGGAAACCAATGTGGGATCACACTGCTTCACCTCCCAGCAGGTTCGCCCCTGAGCATTGTGGTCAATGCAGTTCACCAAGCGTGTGTGCTTGCAGAATTGTCTCGAGTAATTACAAAGTTGTACTGGCCATCTCTATACACGTGTTTCTGGATCATTATCCGTCGTCAGTAGAGATTAGGCATCAAATATTTGGGGTTGCTGAGCAGGCTGCCAAAGTATTCTCAGGTCACAGTACCTCTCAAGGCACGCAGGTGCCTCTCCACGAGCTCGTCAGCTCAGCCGGCTCGAGGGAGCCTTTTAAACAGGAAACCAATGTGGGATCACACTGCTTCACCTCCCAGCAGGTTCGCCCCTGAGCATTGTGGTCAATGCAGTTCACCAAGCGTGTGTGCTTGCAGAATTGTCTCGAGTAATTACAAAGTTGTACTGGCCATCTCTATACACGTGTTTCTGGATCATTATCCGTCGTCAGTAGAGATTAGGCATCAAATATTTGGGGTTGCTGAGCAGGCTGCCAAAGTATTCTCAGGTCACAGTACCTCTCAAGGCACGCAGGTGCCTCTCCACGAGCTCGTCAGCTCAGCCGGCTCGAGGGAGCCTTTTAAACAGGAAACCAATGTGGGATCACACTGCTTCACCTCCCAGCAGGTTCGCCCCTGAGCATTGTGGTCAATGCAGTTCACCAAGCGTGTGTGCTTGCAGAATTGTCTCGAGTAATTACAAAGTTGTACTGGCCATCTCTATACACGTGTTTCTGGATCATTATCCGTCGTCAGTAGAGATTAGGCATCAAATATTTGGGGTTGCTGAGCAGGCTGCCAAAGTATTCTCAGGTCACAGTACCTCTCAAGGCACGCAGGTGCCTCTCCACGAGCTCGTCAGCTCAGCCGGCTCGAGGGAGCCTTTTAAACAGGAAACCAACGTGGGATCACACTGCTTCACCTCCCAGCAGGTTCGCCCCTGAGCATTGTGGTCAATGCAGTTCACCAAGCGTGTGTGCTTGCAGAATTGTCTCGAGTAATTACAAAGTTGTACTGGCCATCTCTATACACGTGTTTCTGGATCATTATCCGTCGTCAGTAGAGATTAGGCATCAAATATTTGGGGTTGCTGAGCAGGCTGCCAAAGTATTCTCAGGTCACAGTACCTCTCAAGGCACGCAGGTGCCTCTCCACGAGCTCGTCAGCTCAGCCGGCTCGAGGGAGCCTTTTAAACAGGAAACCAATGTGGGATCACACTGCTTCACCTCCCAGCAGGTTCGCCCCTGAGCATTGTGGTCAATGCAGTTCACCAAGCGTGTGTGCTTGCAGAATTGTCTCGAGTAATTACAAAGTTGTACTGGCCATCTCTATACACGTGTTTCTGGATCATTATCCGTCGTCAGTAGAGATTAGGCATCAAATATTTGGGGTTGCTGAGCAGGCTGCCAAAGTATTCTCAGGTCACAGTACCTCTCAAGGCACGCAGGTGCCTCTCCACGAGCTCGTCAGCTCAGCCGGCTCGAGGGAGCCTTTTAAACAGGAAACCAATGTGGGATCACACTGCTTCACCTCCCAGCAGGTTCGCCCCTGAGCATTGTGGTCAATGCAGTTCACCAAGCGTGTGTGCTTGCAGAATTGTCTCGAGTAATTACAAAGTTGTACTGGCCATCTCTATACACGTGTTTCTGGATCATTATCCGTCGTCAGTAGAGATTAGGCATCAAATATTTGGGGTTGCTGAGCAGGCTGCCAAAGTATTCTCAGGTCACAGTACCTCTCAAGGCACGCAGGTGCCTCTCCACGAGCTCGTCAGCTCAGCCGGCTCGAGGGAGCCTTTTAAACAGGAAACCAATGTGGGATCACACTGCTTCACCTCCCAGCAGGTTCGCCCCTGAGCATTGTGGTCAATGCAGTTCACCAAGCGTGTGTGCTTGCAGAATTGTCTCGAGTAATTACAAAGTTGTACTGGCCATCTCTATACACGTGTTTCTGGATCATTATCCGTCGTCAGTAGAGATTAGGCATCAAATATTTGGGGTTGCTGAGCAGGCTGCCAAAGTATTCTCAGGTCACAGTACCTCTCAAGGCACGCAGGTGCCTCTCCACGAGCTCGTCAGCTCAGCCGGCTCGAGGGAGCCTTTTAAACAGGAAACCAATGTGGGATCACACTGCTTCACCTCCCAGCAGGTTCGCCCCTGAGCATTGTGGTCAATGCAGTTCACCAAGCGTGTGTGCTTGCAGAATTGTCTCGAGTAATTACAAAGTTGTACTGGCCATCTCTATACACGTGTTTCTGGATCATTATCCGTCGTCAGTAGAGATTAGGCATCAAATATTTGGGGTTGCTGAGCAGGCTGCCAAAGTATTCTCAGGTCACAGTACCTCTCAAGGCACGCAGGTGCCTCTCCACGAGCTCGTCAGCTCAGCCGGCTCGAGGGAGCCTTTTAAACAGGAAACCAATGTGGGATCACACTGCTTCACCTCCCAGCAGGTTCGCCCCTGAGCATTGTGGTCAATGCAGTTCACCAAGCGTGTGTGCTTGCAGAATTGTCTCGAGTAATTACAAAGTTGTACTGGCCATCTCTATACACGTGTTTCTGGATCATTATCCGTCGTCAGTAGAGATTAGGCATCAAATATTTGGGGTTGCTGAGCAGGCTGCCAAAGTATTCTCAGGTCACAGTACCTCTCAAGGCACGCAGGTGCCTCTCCACGAGCTCGTCAGCTCAGCCGGCTCGAGGGAGCCTTTTAAACAGGAAACCAATGTGGGATCACACTGCTTCACCTCCCAGCAGGTTCGCCCCTGAGCATTGTGGTCAATGCAGTTCACCAAGCGTGTGTGCTTGCAGAATTGTCTCGAGTAATTACAAAGTTGTACTGGCCATCTCTATACACGTGTTTCTGGATCATTATCCGTCGTCAGTAGAGATTAGGCATCAAATATTTGGGGTTGCTGAGCAGGCTGCCAAAGTATTCTCAGGTCACAGTACCTCTCAAGGCACGCAGGTGCCTCTCCACGAGCTCGTCAGCTCAGCCGGCTCGAGGGAGCCTTTTAAACAGGAAACCAATGTGGGATCACACTGCTTCACCTCCCAGCAGGTTCGCCCCTGAGCATTGTGGTCAATGCAGTTCACCAAGCGTGTGTGCTTGCAGAATTGTCTCGAGTAATTACAAAGTTGTACTGGCCATCTCTATACACGTGTTTCTGGATCATTATCCGTCGTCAGTAGAGATTAGGCATCAAATATTTGGGGTTGCTGAGCAGGCTGCCAAAGTATTCTCAGGTCACAGTACCTCTCAAGGCACGCAGGTGCCTCTCCACGAGCTCGTCAGCTCAGCCGGCTCGAGGGAGCCTTTTAAACAGGAAACCAATGTGGGATCACACTGCTTCACCTCCCAGCAGGTTCGCCCCTGAGCATTGTGGTCAATGCAGTTCACCAAGCGTGTGTGCTTGCAGAATTGTCTCGAGTAATTACAAAGTTGTACTGGCCATCTCTATACACGTGTTTCTGGATCATTATCCGTCGTCAGTAGAGATTAGGCATCAAATATTTGGGGTTGCTGAGCAGGCTGCCAAAGTATTCTCAGGTCACAGTACCTCTCAAGGCACGCAGGTGCCTCTCCACGAGCTCGTCAGCTCAGCCGGCTCGAGGGAGCCTTTTAAACAGGAAACCAATGTGGGATCACACTGCTTCACCTCCCAGCAGGTTCGCCCCTGAGCATTGTGGTCAATGCAGTTCACCAAGCGTGTGTGCTTGCAGAATTGTCTCGAGTAATTACAAAGTTGTACTGGCCATCTCTATACACGTGTTTCTGGATCATTATCCGTCGTCAGTAGAGATTAGGCATCAAATATTTGGGGTTGCTGAGCAGGCTGCCAAAGTATTCTCAGGTCACAGTACCTCTCAAGGCACGCAGGTGCCTCTCCACGAGCTCGTCAGCTCAGCCGGCTCGAGGGAGCCTTTTAAACAGGAAACCAATGTGGGATCACACTGCTTCACCTCCCAGCAGGTTCGCCCCTGAGCATTGTGGTCAATGCAGTTCACCAAGCGTGTGTGCTTGCAGAATTGTCTCGAGTAATTACAAAGTTGTACTGGCCATCTCTATACACGTGTTTCTGGATCATTATCCGTCGTCAGTAGAGATTAGGCATCAAATATTTGGGGTTGCTGAGCAGGCTGCCAAAGTATTCTCAGGTCACAGTACCTCTCAAGGCACGCAGGTGCCTCTCCACGAGCTCGTCAGCTCAGCCGGCTCGAGGGAGCCTTTTAAACAGGAAACCAATGTGGGATCACACTGCTTCACCTCCCAGCAGGTTCGCCCCTGAGCATTGTGGTCAATGCAGTTCACCAAGCGTGTGTGCTTGCAGAATTGTCTCGAGTAATTACAAAGTTGTACTGGCCATCTCTATACACGTGTTTCTGGATCATTATCCGTCGTCAGTAGAGATTAGGCATCAAATATTTGGGGTTGCTGAGCAGGCTGCCAAAGTATTCTCAGGTCACAGTACCTCTCAAGGCACGCAGGTGCCTCTCCACGAGCTCGTCAGCTCAGCCGGCTCGAGGGAGCCTTTTAAACAGGAAACCAATGTGGGATCACACTGCTTCACCTCCCAGCAGGTTCGCCCCTGAGCATTGTGGTCAATGCAGTTCACCAAGCGTGTGTGCTTGCAGAATTGTCTCGAGTAATTACAAAGTTGTACTGGCCATCTCTATACACGTGTTTCTGGATCATTATCCGTCGTCAGTAGAGATTAGGCATCAAATATTTGGGGTTGCTGAGCAGGCTGCCAAAGTATTCTCAGGTCACAGTACCTCTCAAGGCACGCAGGTGCCTCTCCACGAGCTCGTCAGCTCAGCCGGCTCGAGGGAGCCTTTTAAACAGGAAACCAATGTGGGATCACACTGCTTCACCTCCCAGCAGGTTCGCCCCTGAGCATTGTGGTCAATGCAGTTCACCAAGCGTGTGTGCTTGCAGAATTGTCTCGAGTAATTACAAAGTTGTACTGGCCATCTCTATACACGTGTTTCTGGATCATTATCCGTCGTCAGTAGAGATTAGGCATCAAATATTTGGGGTTGCTGAGCAGGCTGCCAAAGTATTCTCAGGTCACAGTACCTCTCAAGGCACGCAGGTGCCTCTCCACGAGCTCGTCAGCTCAGCCGGCTCGAGGGAGCCTTTTAAACAGGAAACCAATGTGGGATCACACTGCTTCACCTCCCAGCAGGTTCGCCCCTGAGCATTGTGGTCAATGCAGTTCACCAAGCGTGTGTGCTTGCAGAATTGTCTCGAGTAATTACAAAGTTGTACTGGCCATCTCTATACACGTGTTTCTGGATCATTATCCGTCGTCAGTAGAGATTAGGCATCAAATATTTGGGGTTGCTGAGCAGGCTGCCAAAGTATTCTCAGGTCACAGTACCTCTCAAGGCACGCAGGTGCCTCTCCACGAGCTCGTCAGCTCAGCCGGCTCGAGGGAGCCTTTTAAACAGGAAACCAATGTGGGATCACACTGCTTCACCTCCCAGCAGGTTCGCCCCTGAGCATTGTGGTCAATGCAGTTCACCAAGCGTGTGTGCTTGCAGAATTGTCTCGAGTAATTACAAAGTTGTACTGGCCATCTCTATACACGTGTTTCTGGATCATTATCCGTCGTCAGTAGAGATTAGGCATCAAATATTTGGGGTTGCTGAGCAGGCTGCCAAAGTATTCTCAGGTCACAGTACCTCTCAAGGCACGCAGGTGCCTCTCCACGAGCTCGTCAGCTCAGCCGGCTCGAGGGAGCCTTTTAAACAGGAAACCAATGTGGGATCACACTGCTTCACCTCCCAGCAGGTTCGCCCCTGAGCATTGTGGTCAATGCAGTTCACCAAGCGTGTGTGCTTGCAGAATTGTCTCGAGTAATTACAAAGTTGTACTGGCCATCTCTATACACGTGTTTCTGGATCATTATCCGTCGTCAGTAGAGATTAGGCATCAAATATTTGGGGTTGCTGAGCAGGCTGCCAAAGTATTCTCAGGTCACAGTACCTCTCAAGGCACGCAGGTGCCTCTCCACGAGCTCGTCAGCTCAGCCGGCTCGAGGGAGCCTTTTAAACAGGAAACCAATGTGGGATCACACTGCTTCACCTCCCAGCAGGTTCGCCCCTGAGCATTGTGGTCAATGCAGTTCACCAAGCGTGTGTGCTTGCAGAATTGTCTCGAGTAATTACAAAGTTGTACTGGCCATCTCTATACACGTGTTTCTGGATCATTATCCGTCGTCAGTAGAGATTAGGCATCAAATATTTGGGGTTGCTGAGCAGGCTGCCAAAGTATTCTCAGGTCACAGTACCTCTCAAGGCACGCAGGTGCCTCTCCACGAGCTCGTCAGCTCAGCCGGCTCGAGGGAGCCTTTTAAACAGGAAACCAATGTGGGATCACACTGCTTCACCTCCCAGCAGGTTCGCCCCTGAGCATTGTGGTCAATGCAGTTCACCAAGCGTGTGTGCTTGCAGAATTGTCTCGAGTAATTACAAAGTTGTACTGGCCATCTCTATACACGTGTTTCTGGATCATTATCCGTCGTCAGTAGAGATTAGGCATCAAATATTTGGGGTTGCTGAGCAGGCTGCCAAAGTATTCTCAGGTCACAGTACCTCTCAAGGCACGCAGGTGCCTCTCCACGAGCTCGTCAGCTCAGCCGGCTCGAGGGAGCCTTTTAAACAGGAAACCAATGTGGGATCACACTGCTTCACCTCCCAGCAGGTTCGCCCCTGAGCATTGTGGTCAATGCAGTTCACCAAGCGTGTGTGCTTGCAGAATTGTCTCGAGTAATTACAAAGTTGTACTGGCCATCTCTATACACGTGTTTCTGGATCATTATCCGTCGTCAGTAGAGATTAGGCATCAAATATTTGGGGTTGCTGAGCAGGCTGCCAAAGTATTCTCAGGTCACAGTACCTCTCAAGGCACGCAGGTGCCTCTCCACGAGCTCGTCAGCTCAGCCGGCTCGAGGGAGCCTTTTAAACAGGAAACCAATGTGGGATCACACTGCTTCACCTCCCAGCAGGTTCGCCCCTGAGCATTGTGGTCAATGCAGTTCACCAAGCGTGTGTGCTTGCAGAATTGTCTCGAGTAATTACAAAGTTGTACTGGCCATCTCTATACACGTGTTTCTGGATCATTATCCGTCGTCAGTAGAGATTAGGCATCAAATATTTGGGGTTGCTGAGCAGGCTGCCAAAGTATTCTCAGGTCACAGTACCTCTCAAGGCACGCAGGTGCCTCTCCACGAGCTCGTCAGCTCAGCCGGCTCGAGGGAGCCTTTTAAACAGGAAACCAATGTGGGATCACACTGCTTCACCTCCCAGCAGGTTCGCCCCTGAGCATTGTGGTCAATGCAGTTCACCAAGCGTGTGTGCTTGCAGAATTGTCTCGAGTAATTACAAAGTTGTACTGGCCATCTCTATACACGTGTTTCTGGATCATTATCCGTCGTCAGTAGAGATTAGGCATCAAATATTTGGGGTTGCTGAGCAGGCTGCCAAAGTATTCTCAGGTCACAGTACCTCTCAAGGCACGCAGGTGCCTCTCCACGAGCTCGTCAGCTCAGCCGGCTCGAGGGAGCCTTTTAAACAGGAAACCAATGTGGGATCACACTGCTTCACCTCCCAGCAGGTTCGCCCCTGAGCATTGTGGTCAATGCAGTTCACCAAGCGTGTGTGCTTGCAGAATTGTCTCGAGTAATTACAAAGTTGTACTGGCCATCTCTATACACGTGTTTCTGGATCATTATCCGTCGTCAGTAGAGATTAGGCATCAAATATTTGGGGTTGCTGAGCAGGCTGCCAAAGTATTCTCAGGTCACAGTACCTCTCAAGGCACGCAGGTGCCTCTCCACGAGCTCGTCAGCTCAGCCGGCTCGAGGGAGCCTTTTAAACAGGAAACCAATGTGGGATCACACTGCTTCACCTCCCAGCAGGTTCGCCCCTGAGCATTGTGGTCAATGCAGTTCACCAAGCGTGTGTGCTTGCAGAATTGTCTCGAGTAATTACAAAGTTGTACTGGCCATCTCTATACACGTGTTTCTGGATCATTATCCGTCGTCAGTAGAGATTAGGCATCAAATATTTGGGGTTGCTGAGCAGGCTGCCAAAGTATTCTCAGGTCACAGTACCTCTCAAGGCACGCAGGTGCCTCTCCACGAGCTCGTCAGCTCAGCCGGCTCGAGGGAGCCTTTTAAACAGGAAACCAATGTGGGATCACACTGCTTCACCTCCCAGCAGGTTCGCCCCTGAGCATTGTGGTCAATGCAGTTCACCAAGCGTGTGTGCTTGCAGAATTGTCTCGAGTAATTACAAAGTTGTACTGGCCATCTCTATACACGTGTTTCTGGATCATTATCCGTCGTCAGTAGAGATTAGGCATCAAATATTTGGGGTTGCTGAGCAGGCTGCCAAAGTATTCTCAGGTCACAGTACCTCTCAAGGCACGCAGGTGCCTCTCCACGAGCTCGTCAGCTCAGCCGGCTCGAGGGAGCCTTTTAAACAGGAAACCAATGTGGGATCACACTGCTTCACCTCCCAGCAGGTTCGCCCCTGAGCATTGTGGTCAATGCAGTTCACCAAGCGTGTGTGCTTGCAGAATTGTCTCGAGTAATTACAAAGTTGTACTGGCCATCTCTATACACGTGTTTCTGGATCATTATCCGTCGTCAGTAGAGATTAGGCATCAAATATTTGGGGTTGCTGAGCAGGCTGCCAAAGTATTCTCAGGTCACAGTACCTCTCAAGGCACGCAGGTGCCTCTCCACGAGCTCGTCAGCTCAGCCGGCTCGAGGGAGCCTTTTAAACAGGAAACCAATGTGGGATCACACTGCTTCACCTCCCAGCAGGTTCGCCCCTGAGCATTGTGGTCAATGCAGTTCACCAAGCGTGTGTGCTTGCAGAATTGTCTCGAGTAATTACAAAGTTGTACTGGCCATCTCTATACACGTGTTTCTGGATCATTATCCGTCGTCAGTAGAGATTAGGCATCAAATATTTGGGGTTGCTGAGCAGGCTGCCAAAGTATTCTCAGGTCACAGTACCTCTCAAGGCACGCAGGTGCCTCTCCACGAGCTCGTCAGCTCAGCCGGCTCGAGGGAGCCTTTTAAACAGGAAACCAATGTGGGATCACACTGCTTCACCTCCCAGCAGGTTCGCCCCTGAGCATTGTGGTCAATGCAGTTCACCAAGCGTGTGTGCTTGCAGAATTGTCTCGAGTAATTACAAAGTTGTACTGGCCATCTCTATACACGTGTTTCTGGATCATTATCCGTCGTCAGTAGAGATTAGGCATCAAATATTTGGGGTTGCTGAGCAGGCTGCCAAAGTATTCTCAGGTCACAGTACCTCTCAAGGCACGCAGGTGCCTCTCCACGAGCTCGTCAGCTCAGCCGGCTCGAGGGAGCCTTTTAAACAGGAAACCAATGTGGGATCACACTGCTTCACCTCCCAGCAGGTTCGCCCCTGAGCATTGTGGTCAATGCAGTTCACCAAGCGTGTGTGCTTGCAGAATTGTCTCGAGTAATTACAAAGTTGTACTGGCCATCTCTATACACGTGTTTCTGGATCATTATCCGTCGTCAGTAGAGATTAGGCATCAAATATTTGGGGTTGCTGAGCAGGCTGCCAAAGTATTCTCAGGTCACAGTACCTCTCAAGGCACGCAGGTGCCTCTCCACGAGCTCGTCAGCTCAGCCGGCTCGAGGGAGCCTTTTAAACAGGAAACCAATGTGGGATCACACTGCTTCACCTCCCAGCAGGTTCGCCCCTGAGCATTGTGGTCAATGCAGTTCACCAAGCGTGTGTGCTTGCAGAATTGTCTCGAGTAATTACAAAGTTGTACTGGCCATCTCTATACACGTGTTTCTGGATCATTATCCGTCGTCAGTAGAGATTAGGCATCAAATATTTGGGGTTGCTGAGCAGGCTGCCAAAGTATTCTCAGGTCACAGTACCTCTCAAGGCACGCAGGTGCCTCTCCACGAGCTCGTCAGCTCAGCCGGCTCGAGGGAGCCTTTTAAACAGGAAACCAATGTGGGATCACACTGCTTCACCTCCCAGCAGGTTCGCCCCTGAGCATTGTGGTCAATGCAGTTCACCAAGCGTGTGTGCTTGCAGAATTGTCTCGAGTAATTACAAAGTTGTACTGGCCATCTCTATACACGTGTTTCTGGATCATTATCCGTCGTCAGTAGAGATTAGGCATCAAATATTTGGGGTTGCTGAGCAGGCTGCCAAAGTATTCTCAGGTCACAGTACCTCTCAAGGCACGCAGGTGCCTCTCCACGAGCTCGTCAGCTCAGCCGGCTCGAGGAGCCTTTTAAACAGGAAACCAATGTGGGATCACACTGCTTCACCTCCCAGCAGGTTCGCCCCTGAGCATTGTGGTCAATGCAGTTCACCAAGCGTGTGTGCTTGCAGAATTGTCTCGAGTAATTACAAAGTTGTACTGGCCATCTCTATACACGTGTTTCTGGATCATTATCCGTCGTCAGTAGAGATTAGGCATCAAATATTTGGGGTTGCTGAGCAGGCTGCCAAAGTATTCTCAGGTCACAGTACCTCTCAAGGCACGCAGGTGCCTCTCCACGAGCTCGTCAGCTCAGCCGGCTCGAGGGAGCCTTTTAAACAGGAAACCAATGTGGGATCACACTGCTTCACCTCCCAGCAGGTTCGCCCCTGAGCATTGTGGTCAATGCAGTTCACCAAGCGTGTGTGCTTGCAGAATTGTCTCGAGTAATTACAAAGTTGTACTGGCCATCTCTATACACGTGTTTCTGGATCATTATCCGTCGTCAGTAGAGATTAGGCATCAAATATTTGGGGTTGCTGAGCAGGCTGCCAAAGTATTCTCAGGTCACAGTACCTCTCAAGGCACGCAGGTGCCTCTCCACGAGCTCGTCAGCTCAGCCGGCTCGAGGAGCCTTTTAAACAGGAAACCAATGTGGGATCACACTGCTTCACCTCCCAGCAGGTTCGCCCCTGAGCATTGTGGTCAATGCAGTTCACCAAGCGTGTGTGCTTGCAGAATTGTCTCGAGTAATTACAAAGTTGTACTGGCCATCTCTATACACGTGTTTCTGGATCATTATCCGTCGTCAGTAGAGATTAGGCATCAAATATTTGGGGTTGCTGAGCAGGCTGCCAAAGTATTCTCAGGTCACAGTACCTCTCAAGGCACGCAGGTGCCTCTCCACGAGCTCGTCAGCTCAGCCGGCTCGAGGGAGCCTTTTAAACAGGAAACCAATGTGGGATCACACTGCTTCACCTCCCAGCAGGTTCGCCCCTGAGCATTGTGGTCAATGCAGTTCACCAAGCGTGTGTGCTTGCAGAATTGTCTCGAGTAATTACAAAGTTGTACTGGCCATCTCTATACACGTGTTTCTGGATCATTATCCGTCGTCAGTAGAGATTAGGCATCAAATATTTGGGGTTGCTGAGCAGGCTGCCAAAGTATTCTCAGGTCACAGTACCTCTCAAGGCACGCAGGTGCCTCTCCACGAGCTCGTCAGCTCAGCCGGCTCGAGGGAGCCTTTTAAACAGGAAACCAATGTGGGATCACACTGCTTCACCTCCCAGCAGGTTCGCCCCTGAGCATTGTGGTCAATGCAGTTCACCAAGCGTGTGTGCTTGCAGAATTGTCTCGAGTAATTACAAAGTTGTACTGGCCATCTCTATACACGTGTTTCTGGATCATTATCCGTCGTCAGTAGAGATTAGGCATCAAATATTTGGGGTTGCTGAGCAGGCTGCCAAAGTATTCTCAGGTCACAGTACCTCTCAAGGCACGCAGGTGCCTCTCCACGAGCTCGTCAGCTCAGCCGGCTCGAGGGAGCCTTTTAAACAGGAAACCAATGTGGGATCACACTGCTTCACCTCCCAGCAGGTTCGCCCCTGAGCATTGTGGTCAATGCAGTTCACCAAGCGTGTGTGCTTGCAGAATTGTCTCGAGTAATTACAAAGTTGTACTGGCCATCTCTATACACGTGTTTCTGGATCATTATCCGTCGTCAGTAGAGATTAGGCATCAAATATTTGGGGTTGCTGAGCAGGCTGCCAAAGTATTCTCAGGTCACAGTACCTCTCAAGGCACGCAGGTGCCTCTCCACGAGCTCGTCAGCTCAGCCGGCTCGAGGGAGCCTTTTAAACAGGAAACCAATGTGGGATCACACTGCTTCACCTCCCAGCAGGTTCGCCCCTGAGCATTGTGGTCAATGCAGTTCACCAAGCGTGTGTGCTTGCAGAATTGTCTCGAGTAATTACAAAGTTGTACTGGCCATCTCTATACACGTGTTTCTGGATCATTATCCGTCGTCAGTAGAGATTAGGCATCAAATATTTGGGGTTGCTGAGCAGGCTGCCAAAGTATTCTCAGGTCACAGTACCTCTCAAGGCACGCAGGTGCCTCTCCACGAGCTCGTCAGCTCAGCCGGCTCGAGGGAGCCTTTTAAACAGGAAACCAATGTGGGATCACACTGCTTCACCTCCCAGCAGGTTCGCCCCTGAGCATTGTGGTCAATGCAGTTCACCAAGCGTGTGTGCTTGCAGAATTGTCTCGAGTAATTACAAAGTTGTACTGGCCATCTCTATACACGTGTTTCTGGATCATTATCCGTCGTCAGTAGAGATTAGGCATCAAATATTTGGGGTTGCTGAGCAGGCTGCCAAAGTATTCTCAGGTCACAGTACCTCTCAAGGCACGCAGGTGCCTCTCCACGAGCTCGTCAGCTCAGCCGGCTCGAGGGAGCCTTTTAAACAGGAAACCAATGTGGGATCACACTGCTTCACCTCCCAGCAGGTTCGCCCCTGAGCATTGTGGTCAATGCAGTTCACCAAGCGTGTGTGCTTGCAGAATTGTCTCGAGTAATTACAAAGTTGTACTGGCCATCTCTATACACGTGTTTCTGGATCATTATCCGTCGTCAGTAGAGATTAGGCATCAAATATTTGGGGTTGCTGAGCAGGCTGCCAAAGTATTCTCAGGTCACAGTACCTCTCAAGGCACGCAGGTGCCTCTCCACGAGCTCGTCAGCTCAGCCGGCTCGAGGGAGCCTTTTAAACAGGAAACCAATGTGGGATCACACTGCTTCACCTCCCAGCAGGTTCGCCCCTGAGCATTGTGGTCAATGCAGTTCACCAAGCGTGTGTGCTTGCAGAATTGTCTCGAGTAATTACAAAGTTGTACTGGCCATCTCTATACACGTGTTTCTGGATCATTATCCGTCGTCAGTAGAGATTAGGCATCAAATATTTGGGGTTGCTGAGCAGGCTGCCAAAGTATTCTCAGGTCACAGTACCTCTCAAGGCACGCAGGTGCCTCTCCACGAGCTCGTCAGCTCAGCCGGCTCGAGGGAGCCTTTTAAACAGGAAACCAATGTGGGATCACACTGCTTCACCTCCCAGCAGGTTCGCCCCTGAGCATTGTGGTCAATGCAGTTCACCAAGCGTGTGTGCTTGCAGAATTGTCTCGAGTAATTACAAAGTTGTACTGGCCATCTCTATACACGTGTTTCTGGATCATTATCCGTCGTCAGTAGAGATTAGGCATCAAATATTTGGGGTTGCTGAGCAGGCTGCCAAAGTATTCTCAGGTCACAGTACCTCTCAAGGCACGCAGGTGCGTCTCCACGAGCTCGTCAGCTCAGCCGGATCGAGGGAGCCTTTTAAACAGGAAACCAATGTGGGATCACACTGCTTCACCTCCCAGCAGGTTCGCCCCTGAGCATTGTGGTCAATGCAGTTCACCAAGCGTGTGTGCTTGCAGAATTGTCTCGAGTAATTACAAAGTTGTACTGGCCATCTCTATACACGTGTTTCTGGATCATTATCCGTCGTCAGTAGAGATTAGGCATCAAATATTTGGGGTTGCTGAGCAGGCTGCCAAAGTATTCTCAGGTCACAGTACCTCTCAAGGCACGCAGGTGCCTCTCCACGAGCTCGTCAGCTCAGCCGGCTCGAGGGAGCCTTTTAAACAGGAAACAAATGTGGGATCACACTGCTTCACCTCCCAGCAGGTTCGACCCGGAGCATTGTGGTCAATGCAGTTCACCAAGCGTGTGTGCTTGCAGAATTGTCTCGAGTAATTACAAAGTTGTACTGGCCATCTCTATACACGTGTTTCTGGATCATTATTCGCCGTCAGTAGAGATTAGGCATCAAATATTTGGGGTTGCTGAGCAGGCTGCCAAAGTATTCTCAGGTCACAGTACCTCTCAAGGCACGCAGGTGCCTCTCCACGAGCTCGTCAGCTCAGCCGGCTCGAGGGAGCCTTTTAAACAGGAAACCAATGTGGGATCACACTGCTTCACCTCCCAGCAGGTTCGACCCGGAGCATTGTGGTCAATGCAGTTCACCAAGCGTGTGTGCTTGCAGAATTGTCTCGAGTAATTACAAAGTTGTACTGGCCATCTCTATACACGTGTTTCTGGATCATTATCCGTCGTCAGTAGAGATTAGGCATCAAATATTTGGGGTTGCTGAGCAGGCTGCCAAAGTATTCTCAGGTCACAGTACCTCTCAAGGCACGCAGGTGCCTCTCCACGAGGTCGTCAGCTCAGCCGGCTCGAGGGAGCCTTTTAAACAGGAAACCAATGTGGCATCACACTGCTTCACCTCCCAGCAGGTTCGCCCCTGAGCATTGTGGTCAATGCAGTTCACCAAGCGTGTGTGCTTGCAGAATTGTCTCGAGTAATTACAAAGTTGTACTGGCCATCTCTATACACGTGTTTCTGGATCATTATCCGTCGTCAGTAGAGATTAGGCATCAAATATTTGGGGTTGCTGAGCAGGCTGCCAAAGTATTCTCAGGTCACAGTACCTCTCAAGGCACGCAGGTGCCTCTCCACGAGCTCGTCAGCTCAGCCGGCTCGAGGGAGCCTTTTAAACAGAAAACCAATGTGGGATCACACTGCTTCACCTCCCAGCAGGTTCGCCCCTGAGCATTGTGGTCAATGCAGTTCACCAAGCGTGTGTGCTTGCAGAATTGTCTCGAGTAATTACAAAGTTGTACTGGCCATCTCTATACACGTGTTTCTCGATCATTATCCGTCGTCAGTAGAGATTAGGCATCAAATATTTGGGGTTGCTGAGCAGGCTGCCAAAGTATTCTCAGGTCACAGTACCTCTCAAGGCACGCAGGTGCCTCTCCACGAGCTCGCTCAGCTCAGCCGGCTCGAGGGAGCCTTTTAAACAGGAAACCAATGTGGGATCACACTGCTTCACCTCCCAGCAGGTTCGCCCCTGAGCATTGTGGTCAATGCAGTTCACCAAGCGTGTGTGCTTGCAGAATTGTCTCGAGTAATTACAAAGTTGTACTGGCCATCTCTATACACGTGTTTCTGGATCATTATTCGTCGTCAGTAGAGATTAGGCATCAAATATTTGGGGTTGCTGAGCAGGCTGCCAAAGTATTCTCAGGTCACAGTACCTCTCAAGGCACGCAGGTGCCTCTCCACGAGCTCGTCAGCTCAGCCGGCTCGAGGGAGCCTTTTAAACAGGAAACCAATGTGGGATCACACTGCTTCACCTCCCAGCAGGTTCGCCCCTGAGCATTGTGGTCAATGCAGTTCACCAAGCGTGTGTGCTTGCAGAATTGTCTCGAGTAATTACAAAGTTGTACTGGCCATCTCTATACACGTGTTTCTGGATCATTATCCGTCATCAGTAGAGATTAGGCATCAAATATTTGGGGTTGCTGAGCAGGCTGCCAAAGTATTCTCAGGTCACAGTACCTCTCAAGGCATGCAGGTGTCTCTCCACGAGCTCGTCAGCTCAGCCAGCTCGAGGGAGCCTTTTAAACAGGAAACCAATGTGGGATCACACTGCTTCACCTCCCAGCAGGTTCGCCCCTGAGCATTGTGGTCAATGCAGTTCACCAAGCGTGTGTGCTTGCAGAATTGTCTCGAGTAATTACAAAGTTGTACTGGCCATCTCTATACACGTGTTTCTGGATCATTATCCGTCGTCAGTAGAGATTAGGCATCAAATATTTGGGGTTGCTGAGCAGGCTGCCAAAGTATTCTCAGGTCACAGTACCTCTCAAGGCACGCAGGTGCCTCTCCACGAGCTCGTCAGCTCAGCCAGCTCGAGGGAGCCTTTTCAACAGGAAACCAATGTGGGATCACACTGCTTCACCTCCCAGCAGGTTCGCCCCTGAGCATTGTGGTCAATGCAGTTCACCAAGCGTGTGTGCTTGCAGAATTGTCTCGAGTAATTACAAAGTTGTACTGGCCATCTCTATACACGTGTTTCTGGATCATTATCCGTCGTCAGTAGAGATTAGGCATCAAATATTTGGGGTTGCTGAGCTGGCTGCCAAAGTAGTCTCCCCACAATTGGACGTTAATAGAAATGGTAAATCAACCGTGAAGGGGCCAATAGTCAAAGCAAGATGTTTGGAAATGGGGCTGACAACCGGCACGCGTGAGAAACACACCGAAATGTTGTTTTGGCCGGACAGAGCCGCCCCTGGGACCAGTGAACGGGAAACAGAGCTATTCATAGCCCCTGTATCAACTAAGAATTTCTCGGTCGTACCGTGTAAATCTGCAGTGACATAGGGTCCCCACTGATCTACAGGCAGCGGAACTGGTCCCTTGCCCTGTCCCTGGCTATCCTAGCTGTGAGCCATCCCCGTCACTGCGTCCATGTCATAGTCATCATGATAGTACTGCCTCCCTCGGGGGTCGTCAAAATAGTTCACGCTCTGTCTATTAAACGATGTATTCTCCGATCGCGTCTCCCCCCGGCCTCCTCCTACTCTTTTACGTCCTCTAAAACCCCAACCTCTCGGGCCTCGTCTTTCTGGACTAACTCCGGACACTCATTCCGCCAATGTCCCTCCTGCTTGCAATAAGCACATTGATTGAGCCCAATAGGTGCGCTCGAGGAACCACCCCTGTTAGACCGGGGTAGCCGCTGGGCCGAACCCCAACCTCTTCCTCTTCCTTTACCCCTCGCAACTTGCTGCATCAACACCCTCGTCTTCAAATCTTTCAACTTTTTCTCCACTTTCTCCTTCTCTTCATTCTCTCTATGCTCGTAGTACTGTGCCACGCTCAATATTACCGACGGGGAAGTCGTGCTCCAAGTGCTTTCTGAAGCCTGCAACCTAGTCGCAATCTCAGGTAGCAGATTGGTAACGAAGCTGCTGACAAACAACCGGACACCACCTTCCAATGACAGATCTTGGCCACTAAAGTCGAGAAACACCCCTTCAAACCTAGTAAAGAAATCAGACACACTCGTCCTTCTTCTGACTACATGCAGTCAACTTGTCCCAATCCACCCGTCTCGGCGGGATAAGGGAATGCATATAGGTGATAATGCGGCCCGGTAAAGCCAATATCTCCGCCCTCGGCTTGTCACCGGGCTTGCGGTCCTTATCCCACGCCCTGATCTGATCCCATGCTCCTCCCAATTCCACCACATGATCCTGTGTATGCACTTGCCTCCAGATATCCACCGGTACCAACAAGCCAAAGAACAACTCAATATCTGCTAACGTCATCACCGTTGAGGAGGCCGCCTCTGTCAACTCTTTGTAATACGCAGTCGGGTTTTTCCGAGGGTCTGGCAACTGACTTTTAAGGGATATTACCTCACTCCTCTTCCAAGGAGTATAGATCCACTGTTCCTGGACCCGAGCATCGACTCGCTGCCTAATTACAGCATTTGTGGAGTCGCGCAGTTCTGGTATTTCAGGATGATAAATGGGATGGACCTCTCTCATGGGGTACTGGGTCACCATCGTCGGAACCTTTTGGTGCAATCTGCCCCGATAACCCACCAATGTCGTTACATTGCTAAAAACCTCATTAGGAGCCACATCTGCAGCATATACCCTGTCCCGTATGTCATAGATTATCTGCGGTGCAACGCCCTGAAAACACTGCTCCCACAGTCCTATTAGCGTGGCCGGCATGTGCTTAAGAGCATGCTGCTGTATGAAGGGCTCATATTCTTTCATCACACTCCACACATCTTCCACACTATAGATCGGGTTCCGAGCCCACTGAGCCGCCTGATTTGCCACCATTTGCTTCTCCTCATCACCCACAGCAGAACGCACCAACACTTTGTCCATACGGTCTCGTGCTGCCGCCCAGTTCCCTTCATGTATCCCACGTACAGGGGTCTCGCCATTTGGCAGTGCTAGGGGTGTCATACTTGAGGGAGAAAGAGCAGATGAGGAGACAGGTATCATCATGAAAGGAGACAGTGTTGTAGGAGTGAAAGAGGGTGTAGCAGTAGATACAGAGTCAGTAGACGGAACAGGAGAGCTAACGGCTCCCACCCCCGTTCCTAGCGTGAGCAGGGAAGGAGCAGGCGGGGCTGGGGCCGAAGCAGTTTGACTAGAGTCCGAAATACTAGGAAGAGCGGCACCAGAGACTGGGGACTGAGATGTGGGAACCCTTGGGTATATCCGCTCAGGAACATAAGGCGGAGGAGGGCGAGAATCCAATAGCTCTTCGACGAAAACATCACCTTCCTCTCTAGTGACATAACATTTATCTGTCTGCAATCGAAACTTTCTATCTGCACATTCTATGCCTTTCTCTATCTTTGCCCTTTTATAGGCCACTGCTTTCTGGATTATAGTTTGTGTCTGCCTCTTCCGGGCCTCTTTCTCTGCTCTCATACGCCGCTGCTTTGCTTCCTTCTGCCATACTCTTAAAGAATCAAACATCGACTGCCTGCTCTTTTTGGCGAACAATTTGTCCTGCAAGAAATTCAATTTTTGCTCATCAAACGAATCAGTAAGTGGCCATTGTAACTCAGTATTGTCCCTCGTATATTTATTCCACAATGTGCTAAACATAATAGGGCCAATACCGTGCTTGACGTATACATCAAAATTTGGGGTACCCTCCGGAGGCGCAGGCTGGCTCTCTTCCAATCGAACCTCAGTAGAACAACACCGACATCCAAAACACCCCAGTTTACTTAGACAAGGCATCTTAATATAATACACATGCGCTGTCCCCAACGGACAAATATAACACCAACGAACAAAATAATAAAAGGAAAAAACAAAGAATATAAATATTGTTCAAAAACCAAACCAAAACGGTCCGAGGACCTCTTCCTACATTCCGTAGACTGTACCAAGTTCAAGAAGACAGGCTCTAGCCCCGGACCTTTTCAAGAGTAGACCAAATTTCCAGTTGGCCCGGCAGATTGTTCGCAAACAGCCCCAGACCTTTTCGAGAACAGGTCAAATTTCCAGTTGACCTGGCAGACTATTCACAAACACTCTGTGTCTTTTAAAAGGGTCCGCAAACCCACCAAGTTCAAACCAAGACAGCCCGAAGACTGTACCAAGACACAGCCCGTAGGCTCGTGCCGTTCAAGCAAGGCAGTCCGAAAACTGCACCAAGACAGTCCGGAGACTGTACCAAGACACAGCCCGTCGGCTAATGTCGTTCAAGCAAGACAGTCCGGAGACCGTACCAAGACACAGCCCGTAGGCTCGTGCCGTTCAAGAATGGCGCCATTTTTCAAGAATCAAATCAAATCACTCACCTGGTGCACACAGGTCGAGTCAAATTATTCTCCACTGCCGACTCTTCGGACCAAACGGTCAACTCCAAGGTTTCGCCTTCTCAGGACCCCAGCCGGTGACCACTAGATGAGGAGTCGCCCGATCAGACGGGCGGGGCAGCTGCAAGAACCAAGCTCGATCGTGTGGGGTACCCCGATCCGCCCGACCGACCAGACGCAACCCCGACCCTGCAACCCGATTACGGGCGAGCTGGATCACCTTGCGGGGTCCCTGTTCGGGCGACTACTGAAGGAAGTGGCCCTTAGGGGCCACCCAGGTTACTTACAACCACCTGCTATGCCTTCCCAAGAAATGAAGAGTCGGTCAGACAGTAGAGAATACAAACAAGCATTTATTAGTAATACTCTGCAGAGGAGTCCAATCTGACCTGCACCCTAAGATGTCTGCCGAGGGACTGGCTCCCCAACGGCCTGCAATGCATGATCATTCCTCCAAGAACCCCCAACCACGCCCACAGTGGAACGTTACCGGCCTGGGCCGAACATGAACACAGAAGGCACAGAAGGATGGGCTACCACCTGCCAGATGGGTACATGCTATCAGCAACTCAAGGTTACCGCGCTGAGTCTCAGCGTCTCCTAACGTGGGAGCAGAACTACACACTCTGATAGGCATGCGAGGGGAGAATGGCCTATTCATTAGTAAAGTCTGAGAAGCAGCCTTGAACAGGAAAGAAAAATAATAACTAAATACAGTGTTCTGCTGAGGCAGGCAATACGAATAATGAGGCCTAGTTCAGACACAGCCTAATAGGGATTACGAAATACAAAATGGAGTCACACTTGCTAACTAAAGCTTGCACGTTGCAGGGATAACTCAGTGGGTTGCATAACGTGAATACAAATGGCATCTATTTAGCCACACACTGCTAACCTAATGTAGCATGATACGAGTGCATAGCAGGAATGGGATTTTCAAACCTAACAGCATTGCACAACTTTTTAGTAAATCTGCTCCTTTGTCTTGGAGAAATACAGCTTGTTGCCAGACACTGAACAATAAGCGTCTATTAGTTGTAAAATTTGTGGTAAATATTTCTACAGATTAGAAAACAATAACAGGACAGTCCGTATGCCAACAGTGTTCATGTGCAGTTCCCTCTTTTCTCTCCTCTTATGTATACATTCCTAATGTGGCAAAGAAGTGCTTTAAGGGCTAAGTTAGAAATATTAATGGAAAGAGACACATTCTTCTTTCCAGAGGAAAATATGTTGAACTCAATTGAATAATAACTTTGATACTAGCATCAGCATGAAGACAAAATGTCAGATTAATAAATGAGAATGGAAAACTAAAATAATATAGGGACTCGGATAAAAATGTTCATCTGTTCCTGTCAAAGGCTTCCTTACCATCTAAAGTGACAGCAATCTGAAGTGCATCTGATTTTTTGTTAAATCTAGTAAATGTTTACCCACCAAAACCAACCCCTTAACAAAAACCCTGTTTGAGAAAGATGAATATGGTTAGGATTAATATAATACTTACTCTCAAGGAGAAAATACGCATTGAAAGTTTGAGCAACTTTTTAAATAAATGTACATGGCTGATAATTTGAACAATCCGCTCTATCCCTAATAGGTTCCAAAGTTAGTGTAATTAAAGCTGATTGCATTGAGAATGGCTTTGCATGTTACTCCAAAATACTACTGTAAATAACACAAAGCATGAGGATCACAGCCGAACTAAAACTAGAACCAAACTTTTTCAGCAGGCCATCTAACCCATCTTTCTTGCCTGTCTACCTTAAACAATCCTGTTGTCTTAGAAATGTATTCTTCTGTTATGGGGGCCTGTTATATGTCCCTACCAACTTGATTCATGGTAGGAAGACGGGTGTTTTTTAAGAAATCATATAAAGGATTAGGATTTTACTGACCTTCACTGTTATAACATGTTTAATGGAATATCGAAATAGAATTATTTCTTTCCTTATTATTCGCCAACAACAGACCTAGATCATTCTTTTTTTTGTGTTGAAATTGTTTATTAGCATTGATAAATATAATACAATACAAACGTATGTAATAGTAAAGCAGGGAGTACATTACAATAATATTGTAAATAGTTAAATACATTAATTCATAAAGGCATATATATCAATAAATCTGAAGAAAGATTATTAAATGAACAATCAAATTTATCTTAGTAGAAAACAGATAATACAATAATAAAATATAGAGGGAATATAGAAATCTAACTATGAGAAAAAATTCTAGACGTTCTGATATAAAATCCTCTAATAATGAAAGATGAAGATGGATTTGATATAGAATAAATATTAAATTACAAACTATTATAGATTAAGAAAGACAGTTAAAATGATTAAATAGGAATGCAATAACAATAGAAGAAAAATGAAAATATAATATATTATAGAAGAACAGAAAATACAGTATGGTACACTCTATGAAAGAAGCATATAAATACGAGATACAAAATATGAGATAGGTGGGAATTCATCATACCTTTTCAGTGCCAAGCCTATAACAAAATTGAGAAAGGGAAGAAAGCATAAAGATAACAGCAAGAAAAGAAGAATGAATAGAAATGAGAGAAAGATAAGAAGGAGAAACTAATTATGGTACCGTGGTATGCACTATAGGGTGAGTAACATTGTCTATCACAGTTGTAAAAGGGGGCCCAGACTTGATTAAATAAGTCTGTCTGGTCGTGCAAAGTATAAATAACTCTTTCATAGGAGGCAGTTTGAACAATAGTCACCAGTCAAGACTCTTGAGAGGGTGGAGTCGGAGATTTCCATTGTCGTAGAATACATATTTTAGCTGTGGCCAGGGCAGTATGTAAGAGTCGGCATTGTGGTTTGGAAAGGTGTGGTGAAGTTCGTAAATCATGTAGAAGAATAGTAGCTGATGTTAACGGTAAACCCAGAGGCAAAGTATGTTGTAAAACCTGGCCTATGTAGGACCAATAGGATTGAACCATAGGACAGGTACATATTATGTGCATTACGTCGCAACCAGGAGTATCACACCTCCAACAATTGGTATGAGGGAGGAGTCCAGCTTTGTTTAATTTTACTGGAGACCAATGCCAATCGTGTAGGATTTTAAACAAGCAAAACTTCAGTCGGGCTTCTCTAGCCCCTCTGTTTAAATTTTCCAGAAGTTCAATCCATTCTTCATCATCATAAGTAACCGATAAACGTGTTTGCCATTTGAGACGAAGAGCACATGATAAGGGTTGGGAGAATAGTTGTAGTGTAAATATTTTGTATAAGCCAGATATAACCCCTTTATGGGTCCCCCAAGTATATAGGTAGGATACTATTGGTGAAGTTTGGAGTGACCATGGATGTGATCCTAGAATTTTATTAAGGCAGAGATGGAGTTGTGTATAGTTCGTTGCTTGATGGATTGGAAGACCAAATTCTTTGATCAATTGTGCGAAAGGTTTGAGATCACCCTCATGCAGAAGTTGATCTAAAGTAAAAATACCCTCTTGTTTCCATTGGGGCCAGGAAATAGTCTTTCCTTTAACGCGTATGGCTGTATTGTTCCAAATTGGGGCTTTGATATGAATGCGTGAATTAAAACCCAAAAGACGATGAGCTCTCTGCCATGTTTTGCGCATTGCAGCCAATAGTGGATTGTGAGAATCCAGACGGCTCGTACCTGTTCCATAAAAGGCTGAAAGACCAAGTTCAGCGGACAAGAGATGGCGTTCTATATGTACCCATTGTGGTGTGTGAAAATCATCTTTCAACATATATGTGATTTGAGATAACTGCAGTGCCAGATTGTAATGGTCTATAGATGTAAGACTCAAACCTCCATTAGAATGATGCGCTTTCAATTTATGTACAGCTAAACGCGGTTTGGTAGATCCCCAGATGAAAGATTTAATCTTAGAATCTATAAGGCGCAGCGAGGATAAAGGAATCTGAAGAGGGAGCATTTCAAGTATATAAAGGAAACGTGAAAGTGTGACCATTTTTACAGCTTGAACCCTGCCCCACATGGATAGTCCCAATACCCTCCATTTATCAAAATCATGTTGCATCTGTATAATTAAAGGACCGAGGTTGTCCACAACCATTCCAACCGTCCCCTTATTCACTAGAACACCCAAGTATTGTAAACGTGAGCATTACCAGTGAAAGGGAAAGCCCTGAATAGCTGTTTTGGTAGTGCCATCTGATATGGGAAGTGATTCACTCTTATCCCAGTTAATTTTGTAACCAGAAAAAGAGAAGTCCTCTATGATTTTAAATAAGGAAGGCAAGGAACGAGATTGGTCAGTAATAGTGAGTAATATGTCATCAGCAAATAGATACATTTTCGAATCTCCCACCGAAAGAGGAATTCCCACAATATTGCTTGATTGGCGAATTGCTGCTGCTAGAGGTTCTAGAGCAAGAAGGAATAAAAGAGGGGAAAGGGGACATCCTTGACGTGTTCCTCTAGAAATTGGAAAGGATTCTGATACGAAACCTCCACAGTTAACTTGAGCAGTAGGATGTTGATATAGTAACTTTACTTTTCTTATAAATTGGGATCCCAAACCAAATTTCTCCAAGACTTGAAAGAGATAATGCCACTCCACCCGGTCAAACGCCTTTTCGGCATCAAGTGATAATGCCAATGCATCATCCTGAAGGGATTTGGCAGAGTGGAGTGTATGCGCTAAAGTACGCAGATGATTTCTAGAGGAACGCCCAGGTATGAAGCCCACTTGGGTGTGATGAATTAAAGAGGGCAAGACTTTACGAAGACGTGAGGCCAGGACACTGGCTAAGATTTTGACATCACAATTGAGAAGTGATATGGGGCGATAGCTGCTACAAATTAATGGATCTTTTCCTGGTTTGGGCAGAACTGCAATGATTGCTTTATTAGATATACAGCCTAAAGAGGCTTTGCTATCTGCTTCCTGAAAAGCATCATGCAAACTGTCAATTATTTGTTCACCTGACCAACTGTAGAATTCTGCTGGAAAGCCATCTTCCCGTGGAGCTTTATGATATGGGAGTTTAGCTATAGCTTGCGAGATCTCTTCTTTACTAATATCTCCTTCAAGAAGTGCCCTGCCCTCCTCAGAAAGAGAAGGTAGTTCGACCTCTGAGAGGAAAGAGAGCATTTTGCTGTGATCCATCTCGGTTCCTGGGATATATAATGATTGGTAATAAGAAGCAAATTCATTTACAATAACTTGTGGATGGGTCAACATGATCCCCCCAGATGTTATTATAGCTGGGATAGCCATTGCAACCTCTCATCGTAGCTGAGCCGCTAAAAGGCGTCCTGTCTTTTCCCCTTGTTCATAATGGCGCCCTTTCATTTTTTGCAAAGCATATTCAGCTTTAGAGGTGAAAAGGCTGTTCAGCGCCATACGTGCTTGCTCTAGTAGTTTGCGATGGTGTAAAAGAGGTTTTATAGTCGAGTAAATGTTTCAATATTATGTTCTAGTTCTTTTTGCTGAGCAGCATTTTGCCTATTGGCCTGTGCAGCATCCTTCATGAGGTGACCCCGAATGGTAGCCTTGGCTGCAGCCCACAAGATTCTACCTGAGTTCACGGATCCTTGATTAAGGGAGAGATAGTTTTGAAGATGAGTTTTAAGCTATGATTTACCCGTAGGGGTTTTATGACGTTGAATATTCATTCGCCAGGGTTTACGCCCTGGTGCAGTCAGTCCTGTTTTGAGAGATAATAGAACTGGGGAGTGATCAGAAATTGACGCCTCCAAGATATGAGATTCGTGAACTAGCTGAACCACCCTTTGAGAAATTAAAAAGTAGTCTAGCCTAGAGAGGGTTCCATGAGTGGGGGATATGAATGAATATTCAGTATCAGTCGGATGGGATAGACGCCAATGGTTAATCAGGCCATGATCCTCAATGATATCATCCATAAGAGCTCTATCCGCTGCATTATGCTTATCAAAAGGGCCTGTTTTATCCAGAACTGGGTCTCTTACAAGATTCCAATCTCCACCTATGAGATATTGGGAAGCACCTATCTCTGATAAAATACGATTTAATTGGAGAAGAAATGATTTTTTCGTAAAAATGTGTGTCTCCGATGCGTAGTTTGACAAACACATACCTGCCATCTGGGTCTTCCCAAGTTTTCAATATTGTGACTGGTAAAGATTTACGGATAAGAATTGCCACACCACATTTACGAACAGGAGCAATGTCTGAGGGCCCTTCTGCATGAATACTGCTGTGATATACCTTACCCACCCACTCTCTGCGCAGCTTTTCAGATTCTGATGCTTCAAGATGTGTTTCCTGGAGTAAAGCCACATCTACTTTTGTTTAGGTGCAAATAAGAAAGAACTTTTTTCCGTTTGATATAGTGTGTTAAACCGTGAACATTCCATGTTATAACACGCAGAGAATGAGTGTTAGCCATGTCCCAAATGGATACCGGTACTCTTGTAGAAATTAAGCAAGTAATAAACTAAGATAGAAAAGGGAGTGGATAGAGAGTCGATACAAAATGTACTGATTAACTAAGCCAAGATGTGAGAAAGAAGGGGGAAAGGAAAAGTAAGAGAATACTATTAAAATAACTTGTTAAGTAATAAGATTTAGTAGGAGAAAATTTCCAAAGAAAAAGATATCAGAAATAAGAGAAACAAACAAAAAAGTTTGAAAATGAAAAGCGTAGAGGAAAACAAATATTTTAACTTTAGCCGCGGGTCTGGGCTCACTAGAGCACCACCACGGGTAGGAACCCCGTCAAGAGGGTTGAGACTTAATGAGGACTGTGTAGGAGAAAAAAGGTAAGGATCTGAAGAGCCAAGTGTGTGTAAAAAAAAGATGTAAAGAGCCAAGCATGTATAAGAATGACTGCTGAAAGAAAGAGACAAAGATTAACAGAATACATAAATATATATAAAAATATATATGAGTTCAATACCACCTAAATATAATCCAAAATATAGAACAAGTTACTAATTTGGTGGCAACTGTGAATAAGATACATTGAACAATAAATATGCTTATATTAAAAATGGTAAGAGAAAAGTAGATATAAATATATATATAAATAGTATCGAGGAGAGTGAAGGGAAGCATCTGTAAAAAGGAGAGGACGAGCGCTAAAAGAATATATAAATATACATTAAAAAGATGCATAAATTCATTAATGTATAAGTATAGACACAAAATGTGTAACAATTGACTGGTAATTTACAACGTTAAATAAGATACAGTAAGCAATAAATATGTTTAGATTAAAAGTAGTAATATAAACTTAGAAATAGAGAAATGGGTGAAAAAAGTGAAGGAAAAGAATTGCTGAAAAGGAAAGAATGAAAGCTAATATGATAGATAGTGAGACACCAGATATATGTAAATTCAGTAACAGATAAGTATAAGCACAGAGTATGGAAAAAGTGATTAAGAATGTACAACTATAAATAGGATACAGTAAATAATAAGTATGCATTATATTAAAAAATAGTAGTATAAACTTAGATACGAATATAATTATAAATATTATTAAATAATGGGAAGGACAAAATGCAGTAATAAATAGGAATATTATCCAACATATAATAATAACATATTTAACATTGACTTATTAAAAGAGAAAGATCAAAGCTAATAAGACGTAAAAGGATATAGTAGAATATCTATAATTTGATAAAACATTAAGAAGAGTAAGTAAATTACATGTTGAGAGTTAAACAATAAATCAGAGCACTGAATATCAGGTAAAATAGATGTTATGCAAGGCAAAATCTGATAGTACATTGCAATAAATGACAGATAATGAGTAATCCTGCAACCATTCTAAGTTGAGAAACCATTATGTGGATAAGGCAGAAAACCCCCCTATAAACTCTGATGTGAGGAGCTTGAGAAGAGTTGGAAAGAGGATATGAACTATCAATCATGTCTGTAGCGAAATATAAATATTATGAAGGTTATTCTTCATCCAAAGCAGATTTTAAGGGAGATCGGGATTTGTCTCTATGCAAATCTTGTGTGAAGGTAGATACTGTCTGAGGGGCAGAGATTTTGTCTTCATGAGTACGAATTGATTGTTCAATGTCTCTGCCACGATGCCGAACTTCACTAGTGGTGCGTCGTCGAGTATCTGATAGCTGCGGAGGATGTTGAGAACCTTGGGAAGACTGTTCAATAGGGGTATGTTGTATGTCCATGTCCTGAATGGGTAGTCCATCTATAAAGTGTTGCAGTTCTTCAGGGTTGTAAAAGTGTTTGGATTCGCCATTTTTGGTGATGCGAAAACAGGCAGGATCAAACAAACCATATTTAATGTCCATTTTCCGCAACTGTGGCCTCATAGAGAGGAAAGCCTTTCTCCTTTCATTAGTTTTTCATGAAAAGTCAGCTGCAATTCGGATTTCATGGCCAACATAGATATATGAACCTTGTGTGCGTGCTACCATTAATATTTGTCGTACTTGCTCATGCCTCAAGAAGCAAGCAATGAGGGGTCGCGGTCGAGAATCTGAGGCAGTACGTGGAGGGCCGATTCGATGAGCACGCTAGCACGCTGGATTTCAAGCGGTGGACTGAAGGTGATGCTCAGTAGCTTAGGAAGGACATTACATAGGAAAAGTCTGGCATTCTGACCTTCAATCTTTTCAGGAAAGCCAAAAAAACGGACATTGTCTCGTCGGCTACGATCTTCTAAATCAACTAGCTTACTGCGAAGAAGCAAGATATCTTGATCCTTGTTTTGTATGGAGTCAAGCTTGGTTTCTACCACTGATAATCGTTGGTCTAGCCCGTCCGTCTTAGTGTTAAATTGTACAATCTCTGCTCGGATGGATTTGGCCTCTGCGGCGAGAGAAGAAATATTAATGTCCATATCTGTCAGACGACAACTGATAGTTGATATTTCTTGTAAAATACGATCCATAGTTTCTCCTGACATTGTAGAGGAGGTGGCCAAAGACGGATTAGAGATTGACGAGGCTGAGCCTTTCGTAGCTACACTTTGTGATTGTTTGAGAACTTCTGCGAAGAGGGGTTGCTTGGAAGTTTTGTTCTCATTCTTATGATTAGGCATTTGGAGATTGTCTGTTGTATATTAATAGAATATTAATAGCAGTAGCACGAGACCTCTTGTTTGGATTATAACAGTGGCTAAGTCTGACAAATTAAGTACGTGTATTGGGTAGAAATCAGGAAGACAACATTAATGAGACAGTGAGCTGCAATAAATTCAGAAAACCCTGGAAGTCACAGGCAAGGGTATTTGTCTCGTATATGCAAAATCACTGTACCTTCACTTTGTAGAGACCACTATCGTAGTAGTGACGCAGTTAATGCAAAAATTACATATCAGAATTAATTTAGTGTATTAATAAGATTTTATACAAAGAAAAGCATAGCAAATCTTAATATAGCATCAATATGGCAATTACTATGTCTGTCAGTATGTTGCGCATTCTATTAATAGAAACCGCATGAGGAGACACTGTAATTATGACAAGGCGCTAGAGATTCAATATGGAGAATGCGTCACAAATAATTGTTCTGATCAATACGCTGCAGAAGTTTTGCGAAAATAATGAGTGTAAATGGCCGGAAAAAAGTCACCTCAGGACAAGAGCCAGTAGCATCAGAAATTAATGAATTCATGCAGGAGGCACCATGAGTAGCGCTGTTAATAAATAATGCAGGAGGAGCATTTATTTAATGTGATGTATTAAAGCTCCAGAAAGGCATGTACGCTGACGGAAATGCTCCATGTTCAAAAGTTGCTGGCAAGAAGTGATTTATTAAGGCTCCAGAGAGGCATACAGGAGCTGGCCATAAGTAGCACAATAATGTGTACGTTAGTCTGTGAAAAGACCTTACCAGAATGCAATGAGAAGCGGGAGCCAAAGAGTGTGCCGTTTTTCAATGTCGCTCACAGTGAGAAGGGCCCCACATGAGGAGAAAGTGGCGTGCACCAATTACGCAACATCCGGGGATTCACTTGACAGGGAAAGGCCCGGCGCGCGTTTTGTGAGAGAAAGACCGCCGCGCTCAATATGGGCACTTAACAAGTGCAGAAACTCGTAAAAATCAGCCCAGTCGCTGCCGCCACATTCCGCTGATCAGAGTCGTCGGCGCCGGGGTCCTAGGCGCGTTGAGGAGAGCTTCGCCTCCGTCCGAAGTTCCACCCGCAGCGGAGCTCGACGTCAGGCGGCCATCTTCCTGCGTGGCCAGACCACGCCCCCCGACCTAGATCATTCTTAGGAGCTAAGCTGTGTAGGGTTTTTTGTACATCAGGGAGTAGGCGCTCAGACTCGTGCGCGTCTATGTAACAAGGCTGTTGTGTGTGTACGGTGCTGCCAGGTCGGGGGAAGTACCCAATAACCCCTGTGATTTGTGTGAGTCAACAACCCACACTAGTAATACGAACACTATCCTGGGCACACATGGTTGGGATAATGGATCAGAAAAAAGTCTCGAAAGTTGCCCAATTTAAGATCGACATCAGTTATGTGAGTCAAGATTATTTTAATGATGAACCAAGAAAAGCGACCAGCCGACACGTGTTTCGTCACAGTGGGAAATAGTCCCGTGACTCTTCAGGGCTGGGAAAGATACAAAATATGTACAAATAATGAGAAACACTCATAAACACAATGTGAATCCGCGTGACCAGTGATGATGACACGCAATATCACCAGAGAAGGTGGAGGAAACCCCAAGGTTGAAGCGTGGAGTGAATCGAGGTGCAGGAGTCAGCAGAGGGATGCCTACTGGACGAGGAATCATGGCTACGTGACAAGGGACTGTGGCTGTGCGTCTGGACAAGGTGACAGAGGGTGTCTGTCGGGGTTGCAGTGCAGTGTGGAGACCGGTTAGAAAACAACTAGTGACGGTAAATAAATTCGGCAGAATGTAACAAAACAAAGTTACAAAAGCAACAATCGGAATCGCAGTGCAGTGAGCACACGAATAAACCAAATCGTAGTGGTGACTGTGTGGGAAGGTGGAAGACATAGTTTAAACACAGCATTGTATGAAGTAATAACAACTTAGCATGAAGAAACGTGTCTTAACGGAATCAAAGTGAAAGTGGTCACTAATTGAAAACACGTAACAAGCATCATTCGGAATCATAGTAAATCGTGGACACTAGTAGAATCAATCACGTAGCAAGCATCAAACGGAATCGCAGTGAAGTGAAAGCATGAGTAAAATGTAAAACCCCGTAGCGGTACTGTACAGTCAATGAAAAACATTAATTGAAAATGGCAAATGTAACCATCGAAAAGTTAATGAGATGGACGATGATCACTAGGTGCGTGAGCATGGTTCCCAGTGAGGGTAGTCGGTGGAATGATAATTAGGTCGAGTGAAAGAAGGTAGGTAAAGGGAAGAAAAGAAAAGAAAAGGAAGGGCTACACAGAAGAGATAGTACGAGGCAAGAAAAACAATGTGGTAGCATAGGATAGAAGGAAGTGCAAAACTGGAGACATATCCAAGAAGTTTGTGCGCTAGTAACGCCAAAAAGGGCACAATGACAAACATCCGATCCACGGACGAAGGTGGTGAAGGGTGACGTGAAGGGGGTAAGAAGAGAAAGTGGCGTGAAACATGGACTGTGTGTGACGCTACATGGAAATGAAGACAAAGAAGCTTACCCGAACGGGTAGTAGCAAAGTAAGCGAAGGTAAATAATAGGCGTCCCAGGACGGGAGGGTGTAAAGTCTCAAAATCCTGCCCAGAGGAGGGTGACCAGGGACGGTATCCGGGTCCGGGTGGTGGCGGTGGGCAGGGCCCAGGGAGGGCACGCTGAAAAATAAAGGATGGTGAGCCTACGGGAACCGTGGCGTGGGGAGGCTCGAGACTGATGCGAAGCAAACTTACCTAATGAATTGGTCGGAAAATGCGGAGAAAGGAGTGACAGGCGGGTGCGCCCAGGAACCGCATGGATGCTGCGGAGGAAAAGTGGAGAAAGGGATTAGAGAAGGTGGGCCGGAAAAGGGAACGCCAGCGGCCCGGGGAAAGCGCCGAGGACTTACTTGGAGTAGAAGCGACGTCCGTCGATCACGTGACTGCCGGATGCGGAAGTCACAGTGTGGGGGGGAGGAGGGAATTTAAGGAGGCGAGCGCAAGGGGCGTGGCCCCGGCGAAGGGGTGTGGTCAAGTAGGGTAGGGCTGGAACAAGTGAGTGAGACCGGGGTGGAAGGTTGACGGGTGGAAAGAGGACAGTCTAGGAGTAAAAAACGCAAAGAAGAAACGAGAAATTGGAGCAGGAGAAAAGGAAAAGGATAAAAGCATGGAAAAGGTGGAAGTAACAGTAAATAGGAAAACAGCTGGACAATAACTGGCACTATTATAGTAATAACGAAATAAACATAGACACAACAAAGATACCGCATGGAAAAGGGGGAAGGTGGAAATAGAAATAATGGACCCTATGCATAAAGGGCTGCAAGTGACTGTAAATTAAGGGAAAGTGGAGAGTCAGGACTACAGTATCACATGTCACATGATATTGACAAAATCAAAACGTAAAACACCAGAATCCTTAGTACGTGGGACTGAACATGACTGAATGAATCAGAAAACTCAGAAAGAGCACAGTCCTGGGTCAGTCGCCCAGAAAATAGTGCAGTTCGTGATCAGTGTTGAGCCCGTGTGTCACAGAATGAAGGCGCATAATCCATGAAGCCTCTTGGCGCCTGAGTTGAAGTTCTCTGTTACCCCCTCTGGGGTTTGCGGCAGCAACATCACATCCAAAGAAGGAAAATCGTTTGTTCACGCTTTGGGTTGAACAGGTGGCCGCATGCACGGCCATCGGGTATCTGATATCCTGGTTTTGTAGGGCTCTGATGTGTTCGCTGATGCGTTCTTTCAGTGGTCTGATCGTACTGCCCACGTACCAGCGTTTGCATGTGCATTCAAGTATATAAACCACAAACTTGGTGTGGCAATTGATGTTGTGTTTGATCCAGTATGTCTTGTCATGTGCCATGAAAGATCTGACCCCATGCTGGGCTAGTCTGCAGACCCCACAATTACCACATTTGTAGAAACCCAACGTATGTGTGCCTAACCAAGTGTGACTGGTTAAATGTCTAGGTACACTGGGGCTTAACCTGGATCTAAGCGTTCTGCCGCGTCTGTATGTCACTAGTGGTCTAGCCGTGATGATATTCTTAAGGGAGGTGTCTGCCAGGAGAGTGCCCCAGTGTCTGTTGAGGCTTTTTCTTATAACTAGACCCATGTTACTGTAGTCTGTCACCAGTCTGACCGGTTGATCACGTGTCCCAAGAGTGTTCTTAGCAAGGAGGGTGTCCTGTCTGTCTAGCTGATTGACCCTCGTTTCTGCCTTGGATATCGTGTGGGGATTGTAGCCTCTGTCTCTGAATCTCTGTTTCATGTTCTTAATGAATTGTTGAAACTCGGGTTCTTCACTACAATTCCTTCTGGCCCTTATGAATTCTCCATAGGGGATGGCCTGTATTTGATGTGACGGGTGGGAACTCTCTGCATGGAGGATGGCGTTACAGGATGTTTCCTTTCTGTAGAGGCGACTGTGTAGGGTGTCTGCCTTGATGTAGAGTTCCACATCAAGGAATGTAATGTTGGAGGTGCTGCTGTGGCTGGTGAATCTCATATTCATGTTGTTGGAGTTAAGATGTCGACAGAACTCATCGAGTTGTGTCTGGGAACCTGACCATAGTAACAGACAATCGTCGATGTATCGTCCCCAGTAGATTATAGAGTTGACCCATGGAGCGCCTCTGGAGCTCCATATCCACTCTGATTCCAGCACGCCCATGTACAAATTGGCAAAAGAGGGTGAGAACTTGGAACCCATAGCTACGCCCTTGGATTGTTTGTACCAGATGTTGTTATACAGAAAATAGTTGTCATTAAGAATGATGCTCATCATGGTGGTCAGCATCTTGGTGTGTTGCCAAAGGGAGGCCGGCCTATTGTGTAGTAGTTTGGTGATGACATCCAGTCCCAAGATGGGTTCGATGGAGGTGTAGAGGAAACCACATCCAAGGTGGCCAGAATCATGTCAGGTTGCCATTGGACATCTGATAAGATGCTCAAGATATGTTTCGTATCCTGGATATGGGATGGGAGATTCTTAACCATGGGACCTAGAAATAAATCGACATATTGGGCGATTCTTTCAGTGGGTCCCCCAATCCCTGATACAATGGGTCTGCCCGGGGGAAAAGGGGCTGGCTTATGAATTTTGGGCAGAGTATACAGCCAGGGATAAGCCGGTCTGTGTACTTTCAGGAACAGTAATTCTTGATCATCTATGAGCCCGGCTGAATGCCATTCAGCTAGGTGGCCATTGATTTTGTCAGAGAGAGTGCCAGTGGGATTGTACGTAAGACGTTGGTAGCATGATGTATCCTGCAATTGAGTGAGGATTTCATTGTGGTAGTCTGTTTTGTTCATGACAACCACATTACCGCCCTTGTCGGCTTCTTTGATTATTATATCTGTATTGGTCGTCAGGGCCTTGAGGGCTATACGCTCATCTCTCCTCAAATTATCCTTGATCCTATGTTTGGACCTCATGACTTTTTGTTCGTATTTGTCAATGTCCGCTAGGACAAGATTATGAAATGTGTCAATGGGGTTGCCACCTGGTAATAAAGGCGTCCATTTGGATTTGGTTTTGAGCCCACTACTCTGGGTGAGATCCGTCTCTATGTCGAGTGCATGTAACAGACTGTCCATGTTAATGGGTGGTTCGTCTGTATCGGTGAGGGACAATAGTAAATGTGTATCCTGAATATCTTTGATGCTTTGTACTCCTGCAGGGTTATCAATACAGATATTTCTAACACTCATGGTAGTGGGTGGCATCCCGCTAAAGTGTCTTTTCACTTTAAGGCCCCTCATGAATTTGAAGAGGTCGATCTTGTGTCTGCAAGTGTCCCCAAGTTCATGTGGGTTGAAGCTTAAGCCCTTACTGAGTAAAGAGATCATGCCTCCGGGTTTTCTGTCTAATGTGCCTTGTCTCTGAACGCAACAGAGACAAGGCACATTAGACAGAAAACCCGGAGGGGCAAGAGGGGAGGCAACAGAAGATTACAAAAAGAAATTAAGGTCAGGGAACGAGAAGAACAAATAGAGTCACCAGATCAGGGTATACAGGTGGTCAACTTATCCTCCCATACACTCAACACTGGCATGATCTCTTTACTCAGTAAGGGCTTAAGCTTCAACCCACATGAACTTGGGGACACTTGCAGACACAAGATCGACCTCTTCAAATTCATGAGGGGCCTTAAAGTGAAAAGACACTTTAGCGGGATGCCACCCACTACCATGAGTGTTAGAAATATCTGTATTGATAACCCTGCAGGAGTACAAAGCATCAAAGATATTCAGGATACACATTTACTATTGTCCCTCACCGATACAGACGAACCACCCATTAACATGGACAGTCTGTTACATGCACTCGACATAGAGACGGATCTCACCCAGAGTAGTGGGCTCAAAACCAAATCCAAATGGACGCCTTTATTACCAGGTGGCAACCCCATTGACACATTTCATAATCTTGTCCTAGCGGACATTGACAAATACGAACAAAAAGTCATGAGGTCCAAACATAGGATCAAGGATAATTTGAGGAGAGATGAGTGTATAGCCCTCAAGGCCCTGACGACCAATACAGATATAATAATCAAAGAAGCCGACAAGGGCGGTAACGTGGTTGTCATGAACAAAACAGACTACCACAATGAAATCCTCACTCAATTGCAGGATACATCATGCTACCAACGTCTTACATTCAATTCCACTGGCACTCTCTCTGACAAAATCAATGGCCACCTAGCTGAATGGCATTCAGCCGGGCTCATAGATGATCAAGAATTACTGTTCCTGAAAGTACACAGACCGGCTTATCCCTGGCTGTATACTCTGCCCAAAATCCATAAGCCAGCCCCTTTTCCCCCGGGCAGACCCATTGTATCAGGGATCGGGGGACCTACTGAAAGAATCGCCCAATATGTCGATTTATTTCTAGGTCCCATGGTTAAGAATCTCCCATCCCATATCCAGGATACGAAACATATCTTGAGCATCTTATCAGATGTCCAATGGCAACCTGACATGATTCTGGCCACCTTGGATGTGGTTTCCCTCTACACCTCCATCGAACCCATCTTGGGACTGGATGTCATCACCAAACTACTACACAATAGGCCGGCCTCCCTTTGGCAACACACCAAGATGCTGACCACCATGATGAGCATCATTCTTAATGACAACTATTTTCTGTATAACAACATCTGGTACAAACAATCCAAGGGCGTAGCTATGGGTTCCAAGTTCTCACCCTCTTTTGCCAATTTGTACATGGGCGTGCTGGAATCAGAGTGGATATGGAGCTCCAGAGGCGCTCCATGGGTCAACTCTATAATCTACTGGGGACGATACATCGACGATTGTCTGTTACTATGGTCAGGTTCCCAGACACAACTCGATGAGTTCTGTCGACATCTTAACTCCAACAACATGAATATGAGATTCACCAGCCACAGCAGCACCTCCAACATTACATTCCTTGATGTGGAACTCTACATCAAGGCAGACACCCTACACAGTCGCCTCTACAGAAAGGAAACATCCTGTAACGCCATCCTCCATGCAGAGAGTTCCCACCCGCCACATCAAATACTGGCCATCCCCTATGGAGAATTCGTAAGGGCCAGAAGGAATTGTAGTGAAGAACCCGAGTTTCAACAATGCATTAAGAACATGAAACAGAGATTCAGAGACAGAGGCTACAATCCCCACACGATATCCAAGGCAGAAACGAGGGTCAATCAGCTAGACAGACAGGACACCCTCCTTGCTAAGAACACTCTTGGGACACGTGATCAACCGGTCAGACTGGTGACAGACTACAGTAACATGGGTCTAGTTATAAGAAAAAGCCTCAACAGACACTGGGGCACTCTCCTGGCAGACACCCCCCTTAAGAATATCATCACGGCTAGACCACTAGTGACATACAGACGCGGCAGAACGCTTAGATCCAGGTTAAGCCCCAGTGTACCTAGACATTTAACCAGTCACACTTGGTTAGGCACACATACGTTGGGTTTCTACAAATGTGGTAATTGTGGGGTCTGCAGACTAGCCCAGCATGGGGTCAGATCTTTCATGGCACATGACAAGAAGACATACTGAATCAAACACAACATCAATTGCCACACCAAGTTTGTGGTTTATATACTTGAATGCACATGCAAACGCTGGTACGTGGGCAGTACGATCAACGCATCAGCGAACACATCAGAGCCCTACAAAACCAGGATATCAGATACCCGATGGCCGTGCATGCGGCCACCTGTTCAACCCAAAGCGTGAACAAACGATTTTCCTTCTTTGGATGTGATGTTGCTGCCGCAAACCCCAGAGGGGGTAACAGAGAACTTCAACTCAGGCGCCAAGAGGCTTCATGGATTATGCGCCTTCATTCTGTGACACACAGGCTCAACACTGATCATGAACTGCACTATTTTCTGGGCGACTGACCCAGGACTGTGCTCTTTCTGAGTTTTCTGATTCATTCAGCCATGTTCAGTCCCACGTACTAAGGATTCTGGTGTTTTACTTTTTGATTTTGTCAATATCATGTGACATGTGATACTGTAGTCCTGACTCTCCACTTTCCCTTAATTTACAGTCACTTGCAGCCCTTTATGCATAGGGTCCATTATTTCTATTTCCACCTTCCCCCTTTTCCATGCTGTATCTTTGTTGTGTCTATGTTTATTTCGTTATTACTATAATAGTGCCAGTTATTGTCCAGCTGTTTTCCTATTTACTGTTACTTCCACCTTTTCCATGCTTTGTATCCTTTTCTCCTGCTCCTATTTCTCGTTTCTTCTTTGCGTTTTTTACTCCTAGACTGTCCTCTTTCCACCCGTCAACCTTCCACCCCGGTCTCACTCACTTGTTCCAGCCCTACCCTACTTGACCACACCCCTTCGCCGGGGCCACGCCCCTTGCGCTCGCCTCCTTAAATTCCCTCCTCCCCCCCACACTGTGACTTCCGCATCCGGCAGTCACGTGATCGACGGACGTCGCTTCTACTCCAAGTAAGTCCTCGGCGCTTTCCCCGGGCCGCTGACGTTCCCTTTACCGGCCAACCTTCTCTAATCCCTTTCTCCACTTTTCCTCCGCAGCATCCATGCGGTTCCTGGGCGCACCCGCCTGTCACTCCTTTCTCCGCATTTTCCGACCAATTCATTAGGTAAGTTTGCTTCGCATCAGTCTCGAGCCTCCCCACGCCACGGTTCCCGTAGGCTCACCCTCCTTTATTTTTCAGCGTGCCCTCCCTGGGCCCTGCCCACCGCCACCACCCGGACCCGGATACCGTCCCTGGTCACCCTCCTCTGGGCAGGATTTTGAGATTTTACACCCTCCCATCCTGGGACGCCTATTATTTTACCTTCGCTTACTTTGCTACTACCCGTTCGGGTAAGCTTCTTTGTCTTCATTTCCATGTAGCGTCACACACAGTCCATGTTTCACGCCACTTTCTCTTCTTACCCCCTTCACGTCACCCTTCACCACCTTCGTCCGTGGATCGGATGTTTGTCATCGTGCCCTTTTTGGCGTTACTAGCGCACAAACTTCTTGGATATGTCTCCAGTTTTGCACTTCCTTCTATCCTATGCTACCACATTGTTTTTCTTGCCTCGTACTATCTCTTCTGTGTAGCCCTTCCTTTTCTTTTCTTTTCTTCCCTTTACCTACCTTCTTTCACTCGACCTAATTATCATTCCACCAACTACCCTCACTGGGAACCATGCTCACGCACCTAGTGATCATCGTCCATCTCATTAACTTTTCGATGGTTACATTTGCCATTTTCAATTAATGTTTTTCATTGACTGTACAGTACCGCTACGGGGTTTTACATTTTACTCATGCTTTCACTTCACTGCGATTCCGTTTGATGCTTGCTACGTGATTGATTCTACTAGTGTCCACGATTTACTACGATTCCGAATGATGCTTGTTACGTGTTTTCAATTAGTGACCACTTTCACTTTGATTCCGTTAAGACACGTTTCTTCATGCTAAGTTGTTATTACTTGATACAATGCTGTGTTTAAACTATGTCTTCCACCTTCCCACACAGTCACCACTTCGATTTGGTTTATTCGTGTGCTCACTGCACTGCGATTCCGATTGTTGCTTTTGTAACTTTGTTTTGTTACATTCTGCCGAATTTATTTACCGTCACTAGTTGTTTTCTAACCGGTCTCCACACTGCACTGAGACCCCGACAGACACCCTCTGTCACCTTGTCCAGACGCACAGCCACAGTCCCTTGTCACGTAGCCATGATTCCTCGTCCAGTAGGCATCCCTCTGCTGACTCCTGCACCTCGATTCACTCCACGCTTCAACCTTGGGGTTTCCTCCACCTTCTCTGGTGATATTGCGTGTCATCATCACTGGTCTCGCGGATTCACATTGTGTTTATGAGTGTTTCTCATTATTTGTACATATTTTGTATCTTTCCCAGCCCTGAAGAGTCACGGGACTATTTCCCACTGTGACGAAACACGTGTCGGCTGGTCGCTTTTCTTGGTTCATCATTAAAATAATCTTGACTCACATAACTGATGTCGATCTTAAATTGGGCAACTTTCGAGACTTTTTTCTGATCCATTATCCCAACCACGTGTGCCCAGGATAGTGTTCCTAGATCATTCTTAACCAATGAAGGCTGGTGAAACTCCTCCACTTTTTTGAGTCTACGTGCCAGTAATTATTTGATTAATCGATAAGTTGAGTGTGTTATGGATGTTAGTGGGATGAGAAAGTACTCAAACAATTAAGCTCAAAGTGAGGTTGGTGAGTTCCTTTAATCCATGTTCCTCTTGCGAAAGAGCAAACATTTGCTTCAAATGTTTGACCAAAATCCCCACCTTTAATTTTTTAGAGAACATGCACTTTAACTACAATTTACATTAAATCCACACAAGCATTCTTTCACCTGAGGTTGGAAAATTGAGCACTACCAATAGTCTCATAAATTCATAAATTCAAGTCATTCCTTGACTACAATTGAGTGTGTCTATGGAGCAGCCTTTTGACTTGAGATTCTCATTGGATTTTATGGTAAGGTCAGTGGCACTTATTATTTATGTTCATTTATGGGAAGTAATTGATCAGAAAATATTTGTATTCTGTGGGAAAATATTGATGGTTCTTTTCTGTTCCTGCAGAGCTGTTGCTTTCCAACTTTTGGATTGTTACTTGTCAAAGTCTCTCCTCTATACAATATGATTTTTGGACATAAGGAATTTTTCTTGTGCACCAACCTGATGGGTTTGCCAATGGCTTTCTGTGCTGCTGCATGTAACATTGTCAAGATGTACTCATTGTGCTAACCTTCTCATCTTTTACTGTCTTTTTATTCAAGGGATCGGGAGCAGAATGTTGCCTGGCTGCCTTGAATGCTGCCCGGACTTCATTCTGAAAAACACAGCTTGAGCAGACAAATCGCCTACAACCAGTAAGTGGCTTCACAGCGGCATTTTGTGCCAGTGTAACCAGTATAAGTGTCACGATTCAAGATGACCGCCTGCACACAGGACATTTCTCATTTCTCTCTATAGGTAAACTTCCCATTTTCATCCTCTTCCATCCACGACTTTAACGCTCTGTTCTATGCTATAATGGAGACTTTGGATTTCTTGCAAGTGGAGAGAAATTGTCAGAGAACCACCTTCGACTCCACACTTCTTCCCTACTACTTATCTCAATAAATTGGGCTTAGAAAATGGTATCAAGCCCTCCTTGTCCTCAGCAGGACACGGAAACAGGCACCAACTCTCCTAACCAAGTTCAACCACACTCTGCAACTTAATAGACCAGTGCATTACAAATTAGGCAACTGGGGCATCAGCAAAGGCAGCAAATGTGCCGATCCTTTATCATTCTTCTGTAGTACTTTTCTTTCTCTGAGGCAAAATTAGCACTTTAACTGCACAAATCATACAGATTTTACACATGAAGCGCTTTTGCTCCTTGCACACATACACACACACCGTGCAGTTCATCTACACACACTTAAGCTAAAAACTCATTCTGTCACATCAAATTTCTGCAAACCTATTACATATTCAGTGTGTCGGCAGAGAAGCACTTTTTTATGCCACTAAACTGCACAAGTAGTTAGACTGAAGATGCAATCTGAATGACTGTGCAGTATGTACTCCACTTTATTAATGATTAGGAATGAGAAAGTGAGGGCTGACAAGAGTATTGGAAGAGTCTGCTTCCATTTTGAATGGAAAGCTGAATTGTGTGACCATTCGCCAAAACCGACCACGAAGGGACTCAAGCCCTCAATCTTCTGATCCGAAGTCAGGCGCCTTATCCATTAGGCCACGCGGTCATCCATGCAGCTTGGTTGATTTTTAAAATGTAGGTGGTATGCATGGATGGGGAACATATTATTGAAAGTTATTCAGGTTTAAATCCCATAGTATTTTTTCAGCTCCTTTCGATGAAAGCACTTTTTTGGAATCTCTATAATGAGAATTTCACGAGTACAATAAGCTTTTGTTTTCCTTTTTGCATTTAAACCTCTTTCTTCATGAGTTTAAAGCTCAGTTTTATGCTCTACATAGCTCTGGATGTTTCCAGAAGTGGAGTGGAACTGCTTTGAAAGTAGTACAGACTGCTCTTTCCTGGATATGCTAATTTACACACTCACATAGGTTATATAAGTTTCATGAATCCTGACTTGACCTATTCAAGTGTTACAGCAAACAAATGATGGACGGAATGCTGACAATGCAAACATTCTCCCCCAGTCAAAAGATCTGGGTTAAAACCATCGTTCTTTTGCCCACTACGCCACCCTAGTTTGGACCCAGCCATATGCAAATAAGTCTTGACCCTGTGCCCCATGGGAACAGTCCAGACCGAACTGCCAGGCCAGGTCCTCCCTGGACCGGAAACAAGCATCCTGGGACCGGTTACAGGGTATGTCACCCTTCTTCAGCCAGGCTAGCTTGAATCCAGTGGCGCAGTGAGCAAGGGACCCACGTCTGGGCATACCCATCCCACTTAGGGCGAAAAGTGTTACAGCAAACAAATGATGGACGGAATGCTGACAATGCAAACATTCTCCCCCAGTCAAAAGATCTGGGTTAAATCCATTGTTCTTTTGCCCACTACGCCACCCCAGTTTGGACCCAGTCATATGCAAATCAGTCTTGACCCTGTGCCCCATGGGAACAGTCCAGACCGAACTGCCAGGCCAGGTACTCCCTGGACCGGAAACAAGCATCCTGGGACCGGTTTCAGGGTATGTCACCCTTCTTCAGCCAGGCTAGCTTGAATCCAGTGGAGCAGTGAGCAAGGGACCCACGTCTGGGCATACCCATCCCACTTAGGGCGAAAAGTGTTACAGCAAACAAATGATGGACGGAATGCTGACAATGCAAACATTCTCCCCCAGTCAAAAGATCTGGGTTAAACCCATCGTTCTTTTGCCCACTACGCCACCCCAGTTTGGACCCAGCCATATGCAAATCAGTCTTGACCCTGTGCCCCATGGGAACAGTCCAGACCGAACTGCCAGGCCAGGTCCTCCCTGGACCGGAAACAGAGCTGTTGCTTTCCAACTTTTGGATTGTTACTTGTCAAAGTCTCTCCTCTATACAATATGATTTTTGGACATAAGGAATTTTTCTTGTGCACCAACCTGATGGGTTTGCCAATGGCTTTCTGTGCTGCTGCATGTAACATTGTCAAGATGTACTCATTGTGCTAACCTTCTCATCTTTTACTGTCTTTTTATTCAAGGGATCGGGAGCAGAATGTTGCCTGGCTGCCTTGAATGCTGCCCGGACTTCATTCTGAAAAAACACAGCTTGAATAGACAAATCGCCTACAACCAGTAAGTGGCTTCACAGCGGCATTTTGTGCCAGTGTAACCAGTATAAGTGTCACGATTCAAGATGACCGCCTGCACACAGGACATTTCTCATTTCTCTCTAAAGGTAAACTTCCCATTTTCATCCTCTTCCATCCACGACTTTAACGCTCTGTTCTATGCTATAATGGAGACTTTGGATTTCTTGCAAGTGGAGAGAAATTGTCAGAGAACCACCTTCGACTCCACACTTCTTCCCTACTACTTATCTCAATAAATTGGGCTTAGAAAATGGTATCAAGCCCTCCTTGTCCTCAGCAGGACACGGAAACAGGCACCAACTCTCCTAACCAAGTTCAACCACACTCTGCAACTTAATAGACCAGTGCATTACAAATTAGGCAACTGGGGCATCAGCAAAGGCAGCAAATGTGCCGATCCTTTATCATTCTTCTGTAGTACTTTTCTTTCTCTGAGGCAAAATTAGCACTTTAACTGCACAAATCATACAGATTTTACACATGAAGCGCTTTTGCTCCATGCACACATACACACACACACCGTGCAGTTCATCTACACACACTTAAGCTAAAAACTCATTCTGTCACGTCAAATTTCTGCAAACCTATTACATATTCAATGTGTCGGCAGAGAAGCACTTTTTTATGCCACTAAAATGCACAAGTAGTTAGTCTGAAGATGCAATCTGAATGACTGTGCAGTATGTAGTCCACTTTATTAATGATTAGGAATGAGAAAGTGAGGGCTGACAAGAGTATTGGAAGAGTCTGCTTCCATTTTGAATGGAAAGCTGAATTGTGTGACCATTCGCCAAGACCGACCACGAAGGGACTCAAGCCCTCAATCTTCTGATCCGAAGTCAGGCGCCTTATCCATTAGGCCACGCGGTCACCCATGCAGCTTGGTTGATTTTTTAAATGTAGGTGGTATGCATGGATGGGGAACATATTATTGAAAGTTATTCAGGTTTAAATCCCATAGTGTTTTTCAGCTCCTTTCGATGAAAGCACTTTTTTGGAATCTATATAATGAGAATTTCACGAGTACTATAAGCTTTTGTTTTCCTTTTTGCATTTAAACCTCTTTCTTCATGAGTTTAAAGCTCAGTTTTATGCTCTACATAGCTCTGGATGTTTCCAGAAGTGGAGTCGAACTGCTTTGAAAGTAGTACAGACTGCTCTTTCCTGGATATGCTAATTTACACACTCACATAGGTTATATAAGTTTCATGAATCCTGACTTGACCTATTCAAGTGTTACAGCAAACAAATGATGGACGGAATGCTGACAATGCAAACATTCTCCCCAGTCAAAAGATCTGGGTTAAAACCATCGTTCTTTTGCCCACTACGCCACCCCAGTTTGGACCCAGCCATATGCAAATAAGTCTTGACCCCGTGCCCCATGGGAACAGTCCAGACCGAACTGCCAGGCCAGGTCCTCCCTGGACCGGAAACAAGCATCCTGGGACCGGTTTCAGGGTATGTCACCCTTCTTCAGCCAGGCTAGCTTGAATCCAGTAGCGCAGTGAGCAAGGGACCCACGTCTAGGCATACCCATCCCACTTAGGGCAAAAAGTGTTACAGCAAACAAATGATGGACGAAATGCTGACAATGCAAACATTCTCCCCAGTCAAAAGATCTGGGTTAAATCCATCGTTCTTTTGCCCACTACGCCACCCCAGTTTGGACCCAGTCATATGCAAATCAGTGTTGACCCTGTGCCCCATGGGAACAGTCCAGACCGAACTGCCAGGCCAGGTACTCCTGGACCGGAAGCAAGCATCCTGGGACCGGTTTCAGGGTATGTCACCCTTCTTCAGCCAGGCTAGCTTGAATCCAGTGGCGCAGTGAGCAAGGGACCCACGTCTGGGCATACCCATCCCACTTAGGGCGAAAAGTGTTACAGCAAACAAATGATGGACGGAATGCTGACAATGCAAACATTCTCCCCCAGTCAAAAGATCTGGGTTAAATCCATCGTTCTTTTGCCCACTACGCCACCCCAGTTTGGACCCAGCCATATGCAAATCAGTCTTGACCCTGTGCCCCATGGGAACAGTCCCGACCGAACTGCCAGGCCAGGTCCTCCCTGGACCGGAAACAGAGCTGTTGCTTTCCAACTTTTGGATTGTTACTTGTCAAAGTCTCTCCTCCATACAATATGATTTTTGGACATAAGGAATTTTTCTTGTGCACCAACCTGATGGGTTTGCCAATGGCTTTCTGTGCTGCTGCATGTAACATTGTCAAGATGTACTCATTGTGCTAACCTTCTAATCTTTTACTGTCTTTTTATTCAAGGGATCGGAGCAGAATGTTGCCTGGCTGCCTTGAATGCTGCCCGGACTTCATTCTGAAAAAACACAGCTTGAGCAGACAAATCGCCTACAACCAGTAAGTGGCTTCACAGCGGCATTTTGTGCCAGTGTAACCAGTATAAGTGTCACGATTCAAGATGACCGTCTGCACACAGGACATTTCTCATTTCTCTCTATAGGTAAACTTCCCATTTTCATCCTCTTCCATCCACGACTTTAACGCTCTGTTCTATGCTATAATGGAGACTTTGGATTTCTTGCAAGTGGAGAGAAATTGTCAGAGAACCACCTTCATCTCCACACTTCTTCCCTACTACTTATCTCAATAAATTGGGCTTAGAAAATGGTATCAAGCCCTCCTTGTCCTCAGCAGGACACGGAAACAGGCACCAACTCTCCTAACCAAGTTCAACCACACTCTGCAACTTAATAGACAAGTGCATTACAAATTAGGCAACTGGGGCATCAGCAAAGGCAGCAAATGTGCCGATCCTTTATCATTCTTCTGTAGTACTTTTCTTTCTCTGAGGCAAAATTAGCACTTTAACTGCACAAATCATACAGATTTTACACATGAAGCGCTTTTGCTCCATGCACACATACACACACACACCGTGCAGTTCATCTAGACACACTTAAGCTAAAAACTCATTCTGTCACGTCAAATTTCTGCAAACCTATTACATATTCAATGTGTCGGCAGAGAAGCACTTTTTTATGCCACTAAAATGCACAAGTAGTTAGTCTGAAGATGCAATCTGAATGACTGTGCAGTATGTAGTCCACTTTATTAATGATTAGGAATGAGAAAGTGAGGGCTGACAAGAGTATTGGAAGAGTCTGCTTCCATTTTGAATGGAAAGCTGAATTGTGTGACCATTCGCCAAGACCGACCACGAAGGGACTCAAGCCCTCAATCTTCTGATCCGAAGTCAGGCGCCTTATCCATTAGGCCACGCGGTCACCCATGCAGCTTGGTTGATTTTTTAAATGTGGGTGGTATGCATGGATGGGGAACATATTATTGAAAGTTATTCAGGTTTAAATCCCATAGTGTTTTTTCAGCTCCTTTCGATGAAAGCACTTTTTGGAATCTATATAATGAGAATTTCACGAGTACTGATAAGCTTTTGTTTTCCTTTTTGCATTTAAACCTCTTTCTTCGTGAGTTTAAAGCTCAGTTTTATGCTCTACATAGCTCTGGATGTTTCCAGAAGTGGAGTCGAACTGCTTTGAAAGTAGTACAGACTGCTCTTTCCTGGATATGCTAATTTACACACTCACATAGGTTATATAAGTTTCATGAATCCTGACTTGACCTATTCAAGTGTTACAGCAAACAAATGATGGACGGAATGCTGACAATGCAAACATTCTCCCCAGTCAAAAGATCTGGGTTAAAACCATCGTTCTTTTGCCCACTACGCCACCCCAGTTTGGACCCAGCCATATGCAAATAAGTCTTGACCCTGTGCCCCATGGGAACAGTCCAGACCGAACTGCCAGGCCAGGTCCTCCCTGGACCGGAAACAAGCATCCTGGGACCGGTTTCAGGGTATGTCACCCTTCTTCAGCCAGGCTAGCTTGAATCCAGTAGCGCAGGGAGCAAGGGACCCACGTCTGGGCATACCCATCCCACTTAGGGCAAAAAGTGTTACAGCAAACAAATGATGGACGAAATGCTGACAATGCAAACATTCTCCCCAGTCAAAAGATCTGGGTTAAATCCATCGTTCTTTTGCCCACTACGCCACCCCAGTTTGGACCCAGTCATATGCAAATCAGTGTTGACCCTGTGCCCCATGGGAACAGTCCAGACCGAACTGCCAGGCCAGGTACTCCCTGGACCGGAAGCAAGCATCCTGGGACCGGTTTCAGGGTATGTCACCCTTCTTCAGCCAGGCTAGCTTGAATCCAGTGGCGCAGTGAGCAAGGGACCCACGTCTGGGCATACCCATCCCACTTAGGGCGAAAAGTGTTACATCAAACAAATGATGGACGGAATGCTGACAATGCAAACATTCTCCCCCAGTCAAAAGATCTGGGTTAAATCCATCGTTCTTTTGCCCACTACGCCACCCCAGTTTGGACCCAGCCATATGCAAATCAGTCTTGACCCTGTGCCCCATGGGAACAGTCCCGACCGAACTGCCAGGCCAGGTCCTCCCTGGACCGGAAACAGAGCTGTTGCTTTCCAACTTTTGGATTGTTACTTGTCAAAGTCTCTCCTCCATACAATATGATTTTTGGACATAAGGAATTTTTCTTGTGCACCAACCTGATGGGTTTGCCAATGGCTTTCTGTGCTGCTGCATGTAACATTGTCAAGATGTACTCATTGTGCTAACCTTCTAATCTTTTACTGTCTTTTTATTCAAGGGATCGGGAGTAGAATGTTGCCTGGCTGCCTTGAATGCTGCCCGGACTTCATTCTGAAAAAACACAGCTTGAGCAGACAAATCGCCTACAACCAGTAAGTGGCTTCACAGTGGCCTTTTGTGCCAGTGTAACCAGTATAAGTGTCACGATTCAAGATGACCGTCTGCACACAGGACATTTCTCATTTCTCTCTATAGGTAAACTTCCCATTTTCATCCTCTTCCATCCACGACTTTAACGCTCTGTTCTATGCTATAATGGAGACTTTGGATTTCTTGCAAGTGGAGAGAAATTGTCAGAGAACCACCTTCGACTCCACACTTCTTCCCTACTACTTATCTCAATAAATTGGGCTTAGAAAATGGTATCAAGCCCTCCTTGTCCTCAGCAGGACACGGAAACAGGCACCAACTCTCCTAACCAAGTTCAACCACACTCTGCAACTTAATAGACCAGTGCATTACAAATTAGGCAACTGGGGCATCAGCAAAGGCAGCAAATGTGCCGATCCTTTATCATTCTTCTGTAGTACTTTTCTTTCTCTGAGGCAAAATTAGCACTTTAACTGCACAAATCATACAGATTTTACACATGAAGCGCTTTTGCTCCATGCACACATACACACACACACCGTGCAGTTCATCTAGACACACTTAAGCTAAAAACTCATTCTGTCACGTCAAATTTCTGCAAACCTATTACATATTCAATGTGTCGGCAGAGAAGCACTTTTTTATGCCACTAAAATGCACAAGTAGTTAGTTTGAAGATGCAATCTGAATGACTGTGCAGTATGTAGTCCACTTTATTAATGATTAGGAATGAGAAAGTGAGGGCTGACAAGAGTATTGGAAGAGTCTGCTTCCATTTTGAATGGAAAGCTGAATTGTGTGACCATTCGCCAAGACCGACCACGAAGGGACTCAAGCCCTCAATCTTCTGATCCGAAGTCAGGCGCCTTATCCATTAGGCCACGCGGTCACCCATGCAGCTTGGTTGATTTTTTAAATGTAGGTGGTATGCATGGATGGGGAACATATTATTGAAAGTTATTTAGGTTTAAATCCCATAGTGTTTTTTCAGCTCCTTTCGATGAAAGCACTTTTTTGGAATCTATATAATGAGAATTTCACGAGTACGATAAGCTTTTGTTTTCCTTTTTGCATTTAAACCTCTTTCTTCGTGAGTTTAAAGCTCAGTTTTATGCTCTACATAGCTCTGGATGTTTCCAGAAGTGGAGTCGAACTGCTTTGAAAGTAGTACAGACTGCTCTTTCCTGGATATGCTAATTTACACACTCACATAGGTTATATAAGTTTCATGAATCCTGACTTGACCTATTCAAGTGTTACAGCAAACAAATGATGGACGGAATGCTGACAATGCAAACATTCTCCCCCAGTCAAAAGATCTGGGTTAAAACCATCGTTCTTTTGCCCACTACGCCACCCCAGTTTGGACCCAGCCATATGCAAATAAGTCTTGACCCTGTGCCCCATGGGAACAGTCCAGACCGAACTGCCAGGCCAGGTCCTCCCTGGACAGGAAACAAGCATCCTGGGACCGGTTTCAGGGTATGTCACCCTTCTTCAGCCAGGCTAGCTTGAATCCAGTAGCGCAGTGAGCAAGGGACCCACGTCTGGGCATACCCATCCCACTTAGGGCAAAAAGTGTTACAGCAAACAAATGATGGACGAAATGCTGACAATGCAAACATTCTCCCCCAGTCAAAAGATCTGGGTTAAATCCATCGTTCTTTTGCCCACTACGCCACCCCAGTTTGGACCCAGTCATATGCAAATCAGTGTTGACCCTGTGCCCCATGGGAACAGTCCAGACCGAACTGCCAGGCCAGGTACTCCCTGGACCGGAAGCAAGCATCCTGGGACCGGTTTCAGGGTATGTCACCCTTCTTCAGCCAGGCTAGCTTGAATCCAGTGGCGCAGTGAGCAAGGGACCCACGTCTGGGCATACCCATCCCACTTAGGGCGAAAAGTGTTACAGCAAACAAATGATGGACGGAATGCTGACAATGCAAACATTCTCCCCCAGTCAAAAGATCTGGGTTAAATCCATCGTTCTTTTGCCCACTACGCCACCCCAGTTTGGACCCAGCCATATGCAAATCAGTCTTGACCCTGTGCCCCATGGGAACAGTCCCGACCGAACTGCCAGGCCAGGTCCTCCCTGGACCGGAAACAGAGCTATTGCTTTCCAACTTTTGAATTGTTACTTGTCAAAGTCTCTCCTCCATACAATATGATTTTTGGACATAAGGAATTTTTCTTGTGCACCAACCTGATGGGTTTGCCAATGGCTTTCTGTGCTGCTGCATGTAACATTGTCAAGATGTACTCATTGTGCTAACCTTCTAATCTTTTACTGTCTTTTTATTCAAGGGATCGGGAGCAGAATGTTGCCTGGCTGCCTTGAATGCTGCCCGGACTTCATTCTGAAAAAACACAGCTTGAGCAGACAAATCGCCTACAACCAGTAAGTGGCTTCACAGCGGCATTTTGTGCCAGTGTAACCAGTATAAGTGTCACGATTCAAGATGACCGTCTGCACACAGGACATTTCTCATTTCTCTCTATAGGTAAACTTCCCATTTTCATCCTCTTCCATCCACGACTTTAACGCTCTGTTCTATGCTATAATGGAGACTTTGGATTTCTTGCAAGTGGAGAGAAATTGTCAGAGAACCACCTTCGACTCCACACTTCTTCCCTACTACTTATCTCAATAAATTGGGCTTAGAAAATGGTATCAAGCCCTCCTTGTCCTCAGCAGGACACGGAAACAGGCACCAACTCTCCTAACCAAGTTCAACCACACTCTGCAACTTAATAGACCAGTGCATTACAAATTAGGCAACTGGGGCATCAGCAAAGGCAGCAAATGTGCCGATCCTTTATCATTCTTCTGTAGTACTTTTCTTTCTCTGAGGCAAAATTAGCACTTTAACCGCACAAATCATACAGATTTTACACATGAAGCGCTTTTGCTCCATCCACACATACACACACACCGTGCAGTTCATCTACACACACTTAAGCTAAAAACTCATTCTGTCACGTCAAATTTCTGCAAACTTATTACATATTCAGTGTGTCGGCAGAGAAGCACTTTTTTATGCCACTAAAATGCACAAGTAGTTAGACTGAAGATGCAATCTGAATGACTGTGCAGTACTAATCAGTATTAATGATTAGGAATGAGAAAGTGAGGGCTGAAAGAGTATTGGAAGAGTCTGCTTCCATTTTGAATGGAAAGCTGAATTGTGTGACCATTTGCCAAAACCGACCACGAAGGGACTCAAGCCCTCAATCTTCTGATCCGAAGTCAGGCGCCTTATCCATTAGGCCACGCGGTCACCCATGCAGCTTGGTTGATTTTTAAAATGTAGGTGGTATGCATGGATGGAGAACATATTATTGAAAGTTATTCAGGTTTAAATCCCATAGTGTTTTTTCAGCTCCTTTCGATGAAAGCACTTTTTTGGAATCTATATAATGAGAATTTCACGAGTACGATAAGCTTTTGTTTTTCTTTTGCATTTAAACCTCTTTCTTCATGAGTTTAAAGCTCAGTTTTATGCTCTACATAGCTCTGGATGTTTCCAGAAGTGGAGTGGAACTGCTTTGAAAGTAGTACAGACTGCTCCTTCCTGGATATGCTAATTTACACACTCACATAGGTTATATAAGTTTCATGAATCCTGACTTGACCTATTCAAGTAGCTGAAAGTCTGTCACCACCTCTAGAAACAACATTCACACCAATTTAAATCATTCTTTCCAAAGGAATATGCTTCAGCCGGGTCAAAAATGCATCTCACAAAGATATGCATTTAAAAAGCTACTTTGCAGTTTCAGGCACTGAGGCACACATGCCTGCCTGCTTTCTACAGTCTTTTCCCTCAAGTAAAGGAACTTCTTAGGAACTCTTGTGAGATTTAACGTAATCACTTCAGTGTTATCTCCAACCATGTAAAAGCGTGGCCATTTCAAGATCAGGAGGGACCAGGGCCAAGTTCTGAGCCAGACAAAGTCTTGGGCCAGTTACAAGACGGGAACCAGAACAGGGTCTCTGTAAAGCAAGAATTTAGCATCACCACAGACCAACGACCTTCACCACAAGTGCTTCTGCCATACTGCTGAAAATAGCAGGAGAGCCGTGTATTATTGCACTGCCACCGTGTCTTCGATAAATCAGAATTTTCTGAACAGTGTCCCGTTAGAAAAATCCACATTTCATCCCCTGTAAGAAAAATCTAAACACATATGTAATCTGGGACCACTAGACATGTCAATTTACGTAATCGCAGCTTCCACTCTGAAATGTCTTAAGTCTTTTTCGTGTCATCTTTACTAACTACCCTTCTCTATCCTTTTGCCTCCCCGTGCACTCCCGCCTGGTTCGATACAGTGCTTAGATGCCCCCCCCCCCACCCTCCCTGCATTCTCCCCTCACATAGGAATACAATGAAGACGATTTCCAAGGAGCACAGCTGTTCCACGTGGAACAAGGATACTCTGGCGAGGGGACGGGCAGACTTGCAACGTGTAGCGCGAGCGAGGAGTGGCAGGATGATATTCAAAGGATCCCGCACATGACACCGTCTGCTCCTCCGAGGACTGCAGGATAAAAGCGCGGGAGTTGCGCAGCAGCTCTAGTCCCTTTGAAGAGCCCACCGCCGAGAGCGCGAGCGGATTCCGCTTTTCCCGCCAGTGATCGAACATCACTTTGAATTCCGCAACAACATCTTTAATGAAACAGATGGAGGAATTAATTGGGGAGGAGGTGTCAGCTGTCGGATTGTGTACTTTGTTCAAAGCTCGATCCGCGAAACATAAAAAGCGACAACGCAGAAAGAGGAAAACACATCCAGTGAACCCCCTCTGAACTCAAGTCGTGGTTCTGTCCAGCCTGCTTTGGATATATAAACGGAGGCTGGTACATGCTCCATGGGAGATCAGAGCAACCCCTTCCCTCCCAGCAATCAATGGATTTATTTAGGGTCTCTTGATGGTGTGTCAAGAACAATACTTTGGACAAGAAGAGACTGCACACACCTCCGAATACATGCAAACCATTCAGAGACAAAGTACGGTGTTTATGTTACTGGCAAGAGTATAGCACAAGCCTGTCACTGGTGTGGCCTTGTGGGCTGTGCAGGGTGCATAGCCACACTTTGCATGATTGTGCAGGACATGCTGTCGCAGTCAGTAATGCAGAACATACTGTCATAAGGGAGTTGCTGGATTCTGCCCCACATTTTTGTGAGAAGGTTTGGCCTACTGTAAAGCCTCCTGTGTGTCTCGATAAATAGGTGTAGTAGGTCCAGATATCACCATTGTCTGCCCCAGTTTGGAGCAATGAGAGCCACTGTCATTTCATAATGACTCAGTTGAGCGGGGACTTTCGCAGCAGGGAGAACGAAGTTAAGTCAAAAGGTCATTCACCTTGTATCATGAATAATGGAACCTAAATGCAAATCGCTGTCCTTTATTTTGGTTGGGAACAAATCAACATGCCAGGTTTTGAAATTATTGAAAAGAACCACGTGTTCTTCCAGGAGCACAAACTGAATTTGTCTGCTTCCACTCATGTAGGACTGGGAAATCGAATTCCAGTAGGTAATGTTCCTTGAGAGACCAGTGTCAAACTGTGTGCACTTCTCCCGGTTAGGATGCTGAACATGCTTGTTGAACGAATGCATCATAGGGGTGTTGACCATCTGTACAAGGATGGGTATGGGGGAGATTGATGGAAGGATGGATTTAGGACTGCCCTCTTTTCCAGTATACCGACACAATATTCTTGCTCCAAGAGGAATCAATTCTGCTGAGTAGAGGTCGTCTATGTGGGCTGTACATCTTTCAATCAAGGAATCTGTAACAATGACATGTCTCACTAGGGCACATGCTCTTCCTTTGCACCACCACACTATAGATTGAAGTGGGTTGTTGGTCAACTGGATTCATTCATCACAATCGCCTGTGGTCTTCACGCATTGGAATTACAGCTATGTCAAGTCTGCAATCCACTACTATGAAAATGGAGGAAGCTGTGGAAGCTAGAAGAGATGAAATGGATGGGGAGTTGTCCCCAAGAGATGCCACATCTTTTGAGCAAATCACAGTCTTTCTTGATGAAGAAAATATTTTCTGGTTCTTGTATCTAACTATTGCATGACTATAACAGGGTGTTCATACTGTTTGGTAACCCCATTCTTAGGTAGGCAGACTTATAATGCTTGTTGCAGAAACCAATTGCTCTGGTACAAGTAGATAAAGATGCATCTTGACCACCTGGAGAACGCAGAGGGGCAGCCTACAGTTTGAAATGGAGAACTTTGAACCGGTAGTGATTCTGGCCCATCTGAAATCTTATGACCTTTTGTGTTATCCCATGCTGGGATGTAAAATAAGTGTTTTGTAGCTCTATGTGTTCGAGGGAGATAATTTTGGACACCTTAATTTGTGCCGGGGTGCTGCGTTTTAATTAAGAAAACACGTGTAAATGATAGAAATTGAATCAGGTTTGTTTGCACTTTATTACAATGAAACCACTTCAACAAGAAGTGTAAAGAAAACACTTTAAATGCAATAAAGAGCCTGGAAGTCTTAGCAAAGACAAAATGAAACAGAATGTATGCTAAAAATATTACAAGAGCACATAATGAAGTGCTTCAATGATACAATATGACTGCAACAAAAGGAACAGAAACATTCTGTAAAATATGTCAAAGTATGGAGCAAAAATCACATCAGGTGGAGAGAGATATTTTGCATATAGTTGCATGAAAAGAAGCAATGATCATAATACATACAAGGAAATAAACACTTGATAAATGGTATGAGAGCAGGGGCGTAACACAGGCCCCCGCAGCCCCCGCGGTGCGGGGGGCCCCCAAGCTCCAGGGGGCCCCCTCAGCACAGCCCTTCGACAATGGCGATGATTTATTCACGAGCCTGGTTGTTTTTAGAGTACTGTATGTCTGGTTTAATACTTCTCGGTGTCTGGTCACCAGTTTTTGCAGTAGCTTGTGTGGTTATGAATTCGGTGGTTTGGGAACGTTTTATTTTGTGCAGAAGGACCGGTTCAACGCTATTCATGTAGTACCGATGCAGGTTTATTCAGAGTGAGCTGTCTGGTTCTTTGTTAGTTTTTACTGACATCACACACGTGTTAAAATTTTCTAACTTGATGCGATGCCTTCATGGTTTGTGAAACAGGATACAAACAACCATCCTTATTAAGTTTTAAAATGGAGTTCTAGACCTGAAGCAAGAAGGGACAAAATGAAAGGTGTGTGGCATTGTAACATACATATGAAATGATGCTGCTAAAATTGTTATTCTCAATAATTGTTATCTGAGAAATGTGATCAACTCATACTGTAGATAATGTGTCTACAGTTAAGATAATTAATATCTTTTTCTGTGCTGCTAGCAACTTGTGATGGTTGGTAAACTTTCAAATTAGGGGGTGGGGGGATGCACGCTCACCCTGTACAGCAGCAATCAAACAGCACAACAGCCTCCCATAGGGATTAGCCACGGTCCTCCTTCAGGATTTTTTTAAAAAAGGGGCCGAATTATACATTTTTATGGAAAGTTTCACCCCAAAATGGGTTGAAGTCATTGATTGTGCAGACATTTCTGAACCGAACACTTAAAATATTCCAATAGGTCAGACTCTGCAGAGTGAACTCAAACCACCCCAGTAAAGTGCGGGCGTTTCTCATTTGACAATTAAGAAAATATTATAGTTTCTGTATTCTGCAAAAAGTATTTTACAGATATTATGTCTGGATTCTACAAAGTGTGCGTCTACTGGTGCTTTCGTGTGCTTTAGTATGAATTTGCTCTTAAATTCCAACCACCTAATCAACTTAACCTTTGTTTTTCTTGTGGTTTTGTCCATCTAGCCCAGGTTACATTGTCACTTCATTAAGTAAATCCAGTAATGAGATTTGTGCATTCCGCAGTTTTTCAGTAATATTTTTTCTGCACCATCCATCCATCTGTCCATCCATCTTTTTCTCCCTCTCTTTATCTCTCTCTATATGTATCTATATATATATATTCATTCACCCAAAAAGTGAAAGTGACAAGATAGTTAGGTGAACATTTGAGCGACAATGTGATGTTTTGAACTCAAATAAACTACTGAAGTTTACCAGTTATATTTATCTCTGATAACTATAACTCGTACCCACGAGTGATGTAATATGTGCGGTAACTAGCTATGCATGGTGAGGAGGGCGCAAGTTATAACTAACTTAGGGCACGAGTTATAGTAACTAGAGATAACTATAACAGGTGACAAGGGCTCAGCTGTCCGGGTATCCCTACCATCTCTCCCTATATTTCTTTTATTTTTTAAACTCAAGACACAGGACTAAGTCCCGAGGTCTGTAATGTCTGCCTGCAACATTTTTTTTCATGTTGCAGGCAGCCAATTAGAGTGCTTGCTCCTGCGGGAGTAAGACCCCCATGGGAGTGAATTGGCCTAAGGGGAAAAATGCCCCCTGGGCCAATCAGAACACTCAATTTTTTAAAATTGAGTTCAAGGAACTCTCGCAAGAGTCCTTCGAAACCAACCATCTAGATACACAAATATTTTTGTACCTTAATATCTCAAAAACTACGGAACCTATTTACACCAAATCACACAAAGCACTCAATTCAGTTCATAACACTTTAATTGAAACGTAAATAGCCATAAAAGGTACAAAAAACATTCATAAAATACATACAAAAAATAATTTCGAGAACAAATCAGCATTTAAAAGAATCAACAATGGGAATCCACCAAATGCACTTAGTGAGTTACATCTTCCCACTACATCTCCCAATAATCACTATCAACTCCTATTGCCTCCCACAATCAAAGTCATAAATCTATAACCCACACCCAGATATATAAAAGAAGCTAAAATAACACATAACCATCCATGGATTTCCTGCATCTCATCACTGCTTTAAACAAGCAATTTGTAATGCAATAGGTCTCACATTTACGCATGTTTAAGCTATTGGCATTGTGATTGACAATGCATTTCATTTATGTTTTAAAAACCAAAACATAAATAAAAGGCATTGTCATTTACAGTGCTGATAGCTCAAACTAGTTTAAATACAAGACCTATTGTATTGCAAATGCTTATTTTATTTTGGCCTTGGTGTGCCAACCACCTCCCCCCCCCTCCCCCACCACCACCACAGGGCCTAGGGGGCAGGGTATCCCTACTCTGTTACCTTATAATATTTTTAAACATCAGGACAGGGCACTGGGTCCCCAAGTCCTGCTATGGCTGTCAGCAACATTTTTCTCCATGTTGCTGGCAGCCAATGATAGAGCTTGCTCCAGCGGTAGTGTGTCCCGTGAGAGCAAATTGGCCCCAGGACAAAAAAGTTCCTTGGGCCAATCAGAAAGGTCTATTTATTTAATTGGGTTTGAGGGACTCTTGTGAGGGGGTCCCCAGGCTTACACATACTGGAGGGGGCCCCCTCAGCCCCTACTGATATGAGCGTGAGGGGCCCCTGCAGCATATCTTGCAGGGGGGCCCCCTCACATTTTGTTACGCCACTGTATGAGAGAAATATATCTTTTGATAAATGCAGTGAGAAAACCATATGTTTAAATCACACAAAGAGAGAGAGATGCATTCTCTAATGAATGAAGCATACGCACAGATAAATGCTGGCTAAAAATACATTTGCAAATATTCAATTGTTAGACTTGGCATCTTTTGGCGTGTTTCCCCTGAGTTTTTGCTTTCTGACCTCCCGGTTTTGACTCTGTTTTGCTGGTGTAACGGTTCTGCGCGCTTTTCGCACTGCTGATCAGTGGTAAAGCGCAGGTGCTCCTATGGTAAATTGTGTTATGGATTGGTGTTTCCATGATTGGATATTTGATTTACCTGTTAGCCCCTAGTAAAGTGCACTGCGTGTGCCAGGACCGGTGAATCAAATGCTACCCGGGGGCCTGCAGCACTGGTTGTGCCACCCCCGTGAGTAGCCCTGAAAACGGTAACTCAGACCTGCCATTGCAGGGTCTGCACGCAGTTTGTAACTGCCATGTCAACTTGGCCAGTGCACACACTGGCCGGTCCCTAACCTTCCCTTTTCTTACATGTCAGGCACCCCTCAGGTAGGCCCAAGGTACCCCTGTGGGCAGGGTGCAATGTATGTGAAAGATAGGACATGCCCCGGTGTGTGTGGCATGTCCTAATAGTGAATTACAGCCAATTTCGTTTTTCACTATTGCAAGGCTACCAGTTCCCCATAGGACAGAATGGGAGGTTTGTTCATAACATCTTATGAACATAACTGGCCCAGGGAATTCGGTAAGAAAATGAAGTTTCGTATGCCTGAACTCAGAATCTAAAGATGCCTCTTTTAGTGAAGGTGATTTTTACATTCTGTGTTTGAAAATACCACTTTTGGAAAGTGGGTATTTTCTTGCTCAGTCATCCCGTGTGCCTCTGCTGGAATGTGGATTGCCTGTCTGGGTTTTGGATGACAGAAGGCTGGGGGCGCAGGAGGGGCGCCAGATGGTCTAGGTAGGTCAGGAAAGGGCTGAAGAGACCTGGGTTACGATGGGGGAAGGGGGAGGAGATTTCCTTGCACCTCAAAGGGCCTGCTCTGCCTCTGACAAATGCCGTCTCCACCTCCTGCCAGGAATTCACACCAGAGAAGGCAGAACTGGCCCTGACCGGGCACAGGCCCTCTCTGCCTAAGAGATCAAAGGATGTTTGGACATAAATGCTGGGTCCCAGACCCCTGAACTTTAGAACTCATCTGGACAAGAAGACTGCCAAGAAGAAGAGCCAGAGAAGCTGCGAAAAGGAACGACTGCTTTGCTGGGTGCTTTGCTGGGCTGACCTGCAGTGGCTGCTTTTGTCTTGGGCAGTGAAAGGCCTGGACTGGACTTTCTGCAACCTAATTTGTGAGTCTCTCCAAGGGCTTGAGGTAGAGCTTGCCCCCTGTTCACGAAGTCTCAGGAACAGCAAAGACTTCAAGTCCTTCGACCCGCAGCACTGGGGACTGTGTGTTTTGTGCTGCAACCCGAAGAACACCAACTCGACGACGTCTACGACGCCACTGCCGACTCTGTGTCCTGAAGGCCACGCAGAGGGCACCGCCGCAACGCCACGCCGCACCGCAACCCTGGTCTCACCGACGACGCCTGTGGACGCCGCCACCGAGCCGCTGCTTGCACCGCGACCTGTGGGCACCGCACTCCGCACCCCGCACCGCCTCGCTTCACGCCGAAGCTTTGGCACCGCAGAGAGCACCGCCGCAACGCCGCACCGCGACCCTGGTCTCACCGACGACGCCTGTTGACGCCGCCACCGAGCCGCTGCTCGCACCGCGACCTGTGGGCACCGCACTCCACACCGCCTTCCTTTATGAGGACGCCTTGGCCTGCCTGACGCCGCCACTTCCTGCCGAAATCAATGCCACTGCTTGCACCGTGGTTCGAGGGCACCGCTCGTAAGTCACACGACGCACCGCCCTCATTCCGCACTGCAGCCTTGGCCTACCGAAGCCGGCGCCATCGACTCCAGTTCGTCAGCCGACGACAGCGCTTCAGCAACGACGACGCCGCTGCTTGCACCGTGACCTGCTAGCACCGTGACGAGCACCGCCCTCATCGCGCACCGCGACCCTGGTCTCACCGACGACGTCATCTGACGCCACCACCGAGCCACTGCTCGCACCGCGACCTGGGGGGCACCGCACGCCGCACCGCTGCACTTCGCACCGCAACACGTGGTGCCTGCCGACGCCAGCGCTCCTGATCCCAACAGAGAGGAGATCGACCTGCAACGCGAGTGACTTCAAGGGCCCCATCGCCCTGCATCTCTGAAAGGTACTGTTTGCGGGTCTTCCCGACACCGTAGCGGGCCTGCGACGCCGCGGCCAGCCAGAACTGTTTTGGATTTGTGTGTTCACGACGCCGTGGTAGCCCGGACGGGGCTATCCACACAAGGAACCCCTTTTAATCAGCGTATTTTTGAACTGTGAACTTTTAAGTATAGTATTGTGGATTTTTTTAATCGTTTTGGTCTTGTTTTAATTATATAAAAATATTGGATATTTTTCTAATCTGGTGTGGTGTCCTTTTGTAGTGCGTACACTGTATTACTGTTGGTTATGTGCAAATGCTTTACACACTGCCTCTAAGATAGGCCTGGCTGCTCGTGCCAAGCTACCAAGGGGGTGAGATGGGGTTATTTTAGAAGTGTAACTCCCTTATCCTGACTAGAGTGGTGGTTTTTGCCTGGCTTTGGCCCGCACCCTAGCCTACCAAGAATCCCATTTCTAACATTGGTTGTCAGCGGTGAGGATAGGACTTGCGTTTGCACTTGACTTACAGTGATTGGTGTGCACTACTACCATATCGCAGACCATTACGTACCACATACTAACCCGTTTTCTTTTTGGCCGATTTTTGTGATCTTGCCAGGTGAACTTTCTACTTCACCATGCTGGAATCAATAGCATCATCCGTTGCATCCATGGACATTGCCTTTGAGGAGGATAGGTTGGAGCTCTACACTGTGAGAGAATTGAAGTCCGTTTGCAAAAACCTAAAAGTCCAAATCAGAGGCCTAACTAGGAAGGACAAGCTACAAAAGGTGCTGAGGGCCTGGGTAGCAGCCAGAGACGCAAGTGGGCAATCTGGTGACCTTAGTGGAGAGGCGGGGGAGCCTAGTCCTAGGGTGGATGTGCTTTTGGGAGGGGGGGAACCCTTCCGACCAGGCAGCAGTGGCCTGTCCCCAGAGGAGCTGGAGGACAGGCGGGAAGCAAGGGGAGCAGCCACGGAGCTAGAAAAGATTAGATTGGCCATGGAGGAGAAGAGAATGCTATTGGAACATGAACAAGGTCTTAAAGAGCTGGAGCTGAAGAGTAGGCCCGGCTCAGATGGTGGCAGCAACTCGTCAAGGCAGACAGACCGAATCGTACACATCCCTAAAAATGTGGGCAGAGAGTTCAAGAAGGGGGATGACATACAGAGGTGGTTTCAGGGTTATGAGGCAGCGATACACATGAATGGGGTCCCTGAGGAGAATTGGGGAGCAGGATTGTGGTCGATGTTTCCAGAGGAAGCCAGGGATACTTTGACAGCTTTGGGTAAGGGGCCTAACCTCACCTATGCTGATATGAAGGAAGCCCTTCTCACTAGGTATGGTCTCACTCCTGAAAAGTACCGGGATCGGTTTAGGTCCTGGAAGAAATCTGATGCCAACACGTGGCTGGAATGTGTGGATGGGTTTTGTCGGTCGTTGGATGGCTGGGTGAAGGGCAGTATTGTGACAGCTTTTCGGGGGCTCTACAATTTGATTGCGTGGGAGCACTTGTCTAGTCTATGTTTTGCAGATCTGCGCCAGCACCTAGTTGATAGTAAGCTAACTGACCCCAGGAAGCTTGCTATGGAGGCGGACCGCTGGGTGAGTACCAGGGTCCACAAGAAAGCGTTTGGGGGACTCAGTCAAAGGTGGGCAGGGTCCCCAGCAGAAAAGTGTGGGGACAAGGGTAAAACACAGGAGTTCTCGAAAGGGCCCCAAAATAACACCCAGGGTAAAGGTTCCCATCCCCCGGAGATAAGAAGCAAGGGGTCTCGACAGGAAAGCCTGCCGAGACCGGCCCCCGCAAGTGTTTTGCCTGTGACCAGGTGGAGCACATGAGGGGAACCCCCGGTGCCCAAAGGGGACACAGCCACCCACCGGTGGACCGTCCAAAGTGTTGGCTAGCGTAGCGCTGGGGGAGGAGGAGGAGTCCCAACAGGAGGGTGGGGACACGCAGAAATGACCCTCGTCTCACTAGGGGACAGTGAGATGGTCCCAGGAGCCCATGTGCCCCCTAACACAAAGAAATACAGCACCTGGGTGACCATCAACGGGAAAAGGGTAGAGGCTCTCAGGGATACTGGAGCCAGTGTGACCTCAGTTCGGTGTCACCTGGTCCCTGAGACGCAGGTAGTCCCCGGGGCATTCCACCAGGTGATTGCAGTCGACAATTCTGTGCGCCAGTGTCTGGTGGCGCAGGTTCCCTTCGAGTGGGGGGGGTCTCAGGTCCTTCAAGGGTAGTTGTGAGCCCTTCCATGCCTGTCGAATGTCTGCTCGGTAACGACCTGGAGCAGTCCTTATGGAAGGATGTTGAGCTCAGGTCCCACTTGGAGATGCTGGGGTTGCCAGAGTGTGCAAGCGTGTCCACTCGGTCGATGGCGGCCAGAGAGGGGGATCAGAAGGACCCGGAGCCTGAAACAGTGGCCCAGGTCCCTGCCAAGAGAAAGGGCAAGGGGCGCGGGAAACCGGCCCCTGAAGTTCCCACGGCCCGGGAGGAGGCGGACCACAAGGGGACGCCCGGTGCCTACAGGGGAACAGGTAGCCGAACTGGGGACATCTCTGAGCTGACCCATTGGCAGCAAGAAGGGGGTCCCACCAGGGAGGAGTTCTGCCGGGAGCAGACAGAGTGCCCTTCTCTGGAGGGTCTGCGGCAGCAGGCCGCAGCCCAGGCGACTGGTGATCAGTCCGGATCACATTGGATATATTGGGAGAATGATCTCCTGTACAGCGAGCCTAAGGTCGCGGAACCTGGGTCAGCCCGTGTGCTGGTGGTAATCCAGCGCTTCCGGACCTTCCTACTGGGTCTGGCTCACGACGTGCCTTTGGCAGGACATTTGGGGCAGGACAAGACCTTTGACCGGCTTGTCACCCACTTCTTCTGGCCTCGAATGCGAAGGCAGTCGGATGTGCATTGTCGGTCTTGCCAAACTTGCCAGGCAAGTGGCAAGAATGGGAGGAAGGTCAAAGCTCCTCTCCAACCGTTCCCCGTGGTGGGGACACCCTTTGAAAGGGTAGGGATGGACATCATGGGGCCACTGGATCCCAAGACAGCCATGGGCAACAGGTACATCCTGGTCTTGGTGGACCATACCACCCGGTACCCGGAGGCAATCCCTCTCAGGACAACAACAGCGCCAGTGGTGGGCCGGGCGTTGATGGGATCTTTTCCCGTGTGGGGTTCCCCAGAGAGGTGGTTTCTGACAGGGGGACCAATTTCATATCGAAGTATATGACATCCCTGTGGAAGGAGTGTGGTGTTACGTACAAGTTCACCACTCCTTACCACCCCCAAGGCAACGGTCTGGTGGAAAGGTTCAACCAGACCTTAAAAGGCATGATCAAGGGTCTCACTGAACCCATGAGGCGTAAGTGGGACGTCCTCTTACCGTGCCTTCTCTTGCGTACAGGGAGGTACCCCAGAAGTCTCTCGGGTTCAGTCCCTTCGAGCTTCTGTACGGTCACCCCGTGCGGGACCTCTAAGCTTGGTAAAGGAAGGCTGGGAGGCCGCTCCCAGGAAGACCCCCAGGATGTGTTCAGCTACATGCTGGCCTTCCGCAACCAAACTGCCCGCTTCAGGAAACTCGCTCAGGCGAACCTCGAGGCCAGCCAGGAAGAAATGAGGAAGTGGTATGACCAGAATGCCACTCTGGTCGAGTTTCAACCTGGACAGAAAGTGTGGGTCATGGCCCCTGTGGAACCTTGTGCCTTACAGGACAAGTGGACGGGGCCCTTTGAGGTGGTGGAGCGCAAAAGTGAGGTACCTACCTGGTGGATTTGCAGGCTCCTCGGAACCCGTTACGGGTCCTCCACGTGAACCGCCTCAAACCCCACTTCGAGAGGTCCGAAGTGAGCAGGCTCTTGGCGACGGATGACGGGGAGGAAGCGGAGAGTGAGCTTCTCCCGGACCTCCTGTCTGCTCAAGAGGGGGATGGGTCGGTGGATGGTATGACCCTCTCCCCGGCCCTGACCGCTGAGCAGCAGAGCGAGTGTCGCCAGTTGTTGGGGCAGTTTGCTTCACTGTTCTCCTTGACCCCAGGTGTTCCTCACTGGTGCACTCACGACGTGGATACTGTTGACAGCCCCCCGGTGAAACACAAGATTTACCGGTTGGCTGACCGGGTCAAGGCCAGCAAGAGGAGGTCTCGAAGATGTTGGCGTTGGGGGTGGTTGAGCCGTCCAGTAGCCCATGGGCCAGCCCCGTGGTCTTGGTCCCGAAAGCAACGGCACCCGGGGCCGCCCCAGAACTGCGGTTCTGTGTGGACTATCGGGGGCTCAATGCCGTCACGCGGACTGACGCACACCCCATCCCCCGAGCTGATGAGCTCATCGACCGGTTGGGAGCGGGCAGATTCCGGAGTACGTTCGATTTAACGTCCGGGTACTGGCAGATCGCTCTAACCGAGGGGGCCAAAGAGAGATCAGCATTCTCAACCCCGGACGGGCATTACCAGTTCCGGGTGATGCCCTTCGGATTGAAGAATGCCCCTGTCACCTTTCAGAGGTTGGTCAACGAGGTGTTGGCCGGGCTGGAGGAATTCAGCGCCGCGTACCTGGAGGACATTGCGGTGTTCAGTTCCAGTTGGGACGAACATCTGCAACACCTCAGGGAAGTGTTGAGGGCGCTGCAGACGACAGGCCTCACGATTAAGGCCAGTAAGTGCCAGATCGGGCAGGGGTCGGTGGTGTACTTGGGACACCAGGTAGGGAGCGGCCAGGTGGCGCCCCTACAGCCCAAGATCGACACCATCCTGGCTTGGGAGCCACCCAAGACCCAGACAGAGGTGAGGGCCTTCTTAGGACTCACTGGGTACTACCGGAGGTTTGTTAAGGGATATGGCACCATCGTGGCCCCCTTAACTGAGTTGACTTCCAAGAAGCAACCGAGAAAGGTGATCTGGACTGAGTCTTGCCAGAGGGCGTTTGATACCCTGAAGGCTGCCATGTGCACGGCCCCGTGCTCAAGGCCCCGACTTCTCCAAGGAATTTGTCGTGCAGACCGACGCGTCAGAGCATGGAGTGGGAGTGGTGCTCTCACAACTGAACGAAGAGGACCTAGACCAACCGGTAGTCTTCCTTAGCAGGAGACTACTCCCCAGGGAGCAGAGGTGGAGTGCCATAGAAAGGGAAGCTTTCGCTGTGGTCTGGGCACTGAAGAAGCTGAGACCATACCTGTTTGGGACTCACTTCCGAGTTCAGACCGACCACAGGCCTTCAGGTGGTTAATGCAGATGAGGGGGGAGAATCCAAAACTGCTGAGGTGGTCCATCTCCCTACAGGGAATGGACTTTACGGTGGAACACCGCCCTGGCACAGGGCACGCCAATGCAGATGGCCTGTCCAGGTTCTTCCGCCTTAGTGAAGAGAACCCCCAGGTAAATGGGTAGTTCTCCCTACTTTCAGCTGGAGGGGACGTGTGTTAGACTTGGCATCTTTTGGCGTGTTTCCCTGAGTTTTTGCTTTCTGACCTCCCGGTTTTGACTCTGTTTTGCTGGTGTAACGGTTCTGCGCGCTTTCACACTGCTGATCAGTGGTAAAGGGCAGGTGCTCCTATGGTAAATTGTGTTATGGATTGGTGTTTCCATGATTGGATATTTGATTTACCTGTTAACCCCTAGTAAATGCACTGCGTGTGCCAGGGCCGGTGAATCAAATGCTACCCGGGGCCTGCAGCACTGGTTCTGCCACCCCGCGAGTAGCCCTGAAAACGGTAACTCAGACCTGCCATTGCAGAGTCTGCGCGCAGTTTGTAACTGCCATGTCGACTTGGCCAGTGCACACACTGGCCAGTCCGTAACCTTCCCTTTTCGTACATGTCAGGCACCCCTCAGGTAGACCCAAGCTACCCCTGTGGGCAGGGTGCAATGTATGTGAAAGGTAGGACATGCCCCGGTGTGTGTGGCATGTCCTAATAGTGAATTACAGCCAATTTCGTTTTTCACTATTGCAAGGCTACCAGTTCCCCATAGGACAGAATGGGAGGTTTGTTCATAACATCTTATGAATATAACTGGCCCAGGGAATTCGGTAAGAAAATGAAGTTTCGTATGCCTGAACTCAGAATCTAAAGATGCCTCTTTTAGTGAAGGTGATTTTTACATTCTGTGTTTGAAAATACCACTTTTGGAAAGTGGGTATTTTCTTGCTCAGTCATCCCGTGTGCCTCTGCTGGAATGTGGATTGCCTGTCTGTGTTTTGGATGACAGAAGGCTGGGGGACCAGGTGGGGCGCCAGATGGTCTAGGTAGGTCAGGAAAGGGCTGAAGAGACCTGGGTTACGATGGGGGGAGGAGATTTCCTTGCACCTCAAAGGGCCTGCTCTGCCTCTGACAAATGCCGTCTCCACCTCTTGCCAGGAATTCACACCAGAGAAGGCAGAACTGGTCCTGACCGGGCACAGGCCCTCTCTGTCTAAGAGATCAAAGGATTTTTGGACATAAATGCTGGGTCCCAGACCCCTGAACTTTAGAACTCATCTGGACAAGAAGACTGCCAAGAAGAAGAGCCGGAGAAGCTGCGAAAAGGAACGATTGCTTTGCTGGGTGCTTTGCTGGGATGACCTGCAGTGGCTGTGTAGTGTTCTTGTAACTTCTTTGTATAGGTTTAGCCATGTGTCCTCTCTATTCAGTGCTCAGGTTCCATGTTGTCACCATGGAGCTGCCTGGAAAGTCTAAGAATGTTGGAACTTTGAATAGATTGTCAGTTCCTTCATTTCGGTTGTAGGATGAGGTCTGTTGTACTGGAGCTACAATAAAAACCTTATCCCAAGCCTGCATCTGCCTCCATTTGTTCCGGCTTTGGTCATCACCTCATTTTGGCGACGAGCGGAAAGCAACCCATCAGCTCCACAGACCTCAACTCAACTCAACTCTACCTTCAAGCACAACTGCTGTACTTACCACCGAAGCTACTTCCCTCCGTGTCCTGCCTTCACTCGCTGCCTTCTGTGGACCGTCGCTACCCTCGCAGTGTCACGTCTTGCTTGCTGGTTTCCTTTTGTGCTTCTTTGGCCGGGCGGGCCTTCCTTCATCCGGCATTACCCAGCGCTCGACAGTGCCTGGCAACGGTGGCGGTTTACTGTTCGACACCATTTCTTCGCTGCCTGGCAACAGCCTGTCCAAGCCTGACTCCGACGTAAGTGCTGCTTCCTGGTGTGCGTGAAGACGGCGTTGCACGAATCTGGTGAGTGACCTCACGACGTGATTCACGTCCAACGTAACGGCGGCCATCTTAGAAAAGTTCTCGACGAACTTCATCAACGTGATTAAACGATATCCTTAAGTTGAAGGCAGGCATCTTTGTAAAGTTCGGAGCGAACTTCGTCACAGAGACGGTTAGCTTCACCCGAAGAATCCCCACACACTTAAGGTTTTCTCCTTCCACTCTGTTTGAAGATTGAGTGGTAAATTGTCTTCTTGAAACTCAGTATCCTGTGCTGTGCTTCCTGTTGTTCTGCCCTACACAACCTGTCTGACTCACATCGTGGTCCTGCACTCTATCCAAGTTCATTGCGCTGACCAGCACAGCTTGTCTCCCCTTAAACAGCTCTTCTTGCTTCGCATATCCTCAATGCTGATCACGCTGATCAGCTCAGCTTTGCAGTTTACAAACTGGTGTCGCATAGAATATCTACGCTGATCAGCACAGCCTGTGAATCTTTATATTACAGACCACTCTGTTATTGTTTAAAAGAAGGGTGGTTAAAAAAGTTTAATAATACAACTTCGTGTCTTGCTTCCCTGGTGACATGCAAAATGTCACTCCCCCACCGTTTTTTCTCTCCGCTCCTGGTGATCCTCCCATACCCTGGCTGAAGTGGAAAAAAGTTTTCGCTAACTATGCAAGGGTTTGTGGGACGTCACTAAGTGCGGAGAGGAAATCTTCACTCTTCCTACATTGCCTGGGTTCAGAGGGACAGGAAATATTTGAGCATCTTCCTGACCTTACCGACAATGATGCTAAATCCCTCAATGAATACAAAATATGTATCAAAAAAATGGACTTGCATTATCTTCCCAAGGTGAGTATGGTTTTAGAACGCTACCACTTTGGGAAGAGGATGCAAAGACAAGAAGAGTCTGTTGAGCAATACGTCACAGCTCTACGCAAGCTTGCTTCGACGTGCTCATTCGCTGGCAGTCTGGATGAAAGACTAAGAGACCAGCTCATGCTAGGCTGTACTATGGATAAAGCAAAAGACAGTCTTTGGCAAAAAGACAATCCTCCTCTTCAAGAGGTGATTACTACTATGAAAATGCATGAACACTCAAAAGCATGTGTTGATACTATTCGCAAAGATGCAGAAAGTCGTAAGTGCGTCTCCACTGATGTAAAAGAGGTTAAAACCTCATCTGCTGACAAGTCACCTAGATCCTATCCACAAAGTTCTCCGTTGGCATCTAAGTCTACACGTTCCTTTACAAATATCAAACCCTTTTCGATAAAATGCTTCCGTTGTGGGAATCCAGGTCATGTAGCTAACTTTAAGGATTGTCCCGGCTTAAAGACTGTTTGTTCCATCTGTAAGAGGAAGGGACATTTTTCGAAATGCTGCAGATCAAACATAAATCAAAAGAAAGTAAGGGAGGTGGATATTTATGAACAAGATGATGAGGAAGATCTATTTATTTGTCAAGTCAAGGGTCGAGAGGTTGAAGGTCCTGTGGAACATGTTCTAATCTGTGACGAGTCTGTTGAGATGTTATTTGACTCGGGAGCAAAAATTACCCTTGTGCCTAAAACATTTTATGAAAAACATTTGTCAAGGAAAGTAAAGCTGTTCAGACCAGACATTGTTCCAAGAGGCTATGGTGGAGAAATAATTAGGTTGTTAGGTTATTTTATGGGGACTATAGATTTTAAAGGAAGAATCACTGCTGGGAAAATGTATGTATCAATGAAAGGGATTCTCTTATTAGTTGGTCTCATCAACGTGACCTTGGAGTTTATCTTGACCCAAATGAGTCCCCTTCTGTATGTCTAAGAGAACCTCCTTCAATAGCTGCTGTCACCGATCGCAGCATGTGGGTTACTAGATTTCCAGGTGTGTTTGACAATATGCTAGGTTGTCTTAAAAATTATGTACACGTAATCAAATTGAAACGTGGTTCTATACCTAGGTGGCTAAGGTTTGAAATGTACCTTTGTTGGTTAAAGACAGAATGAGATCAGAATTAGACAAATTGTTAAAGAATGGTGTCATACAAGAGGTTGAGGCAACTGAATGGGTTTCTCCGGTGGTGATGGCCCGCAAGGCCAACGGAGAGGCAAGATTATGTATTGACCTTAGAGAGCTCAATAAAGCGGTAGTTGTCGATCGCTATCCGCTACCCAACATAGCTCAAATGTTGTCCTCTTTGGGTGGGGCCTCCCACTTCTCGACGTTGGACCTCTCCTCGGCCTACCACCAGGTCAAACTCCATCCTTCGTGCCAAGATCTGACCACGTTCATCACCCCGTTCGGCACCTTTAAATTTCGCAGGATGCCGTTTGGCTTAATCTCAGCGGCATCGGTTTTCCAAAGGGTGATGGAGAATATTTTAAGTGGTATTGAAGGTGTAAAAGTCTACCAAGACGATGTGCTTGTTCATGGGGTAAATTTACAAGAGCATGATTCTAGGCTGAAAGAAGTTTTGGCCAAATTGCAAAACTCAGGTCTCACCCTTAGGCTAGATAAGTGTAAATTCGATGTCAGGGAAATCGAATATCTGGGTCATTTTGGTGTCTGGCTCAGGTATCAAACCTAAACCATCATTAGTTGAAGCCATCTCCAATCTCAACTATCCTGAGAGCAAGGATGAGCTTGTCAAATTTTTGGGGATGGCAGAATTCTACAATAAATTTGTCCCTGGGTTTGCACAAAAGACAGAAAATGTGAGAGCCCTTCTTAGAAAGGGACATGAATTCATTTGGGACAAGTCTTGTTCTGATGAGTTTGACCTCATCAAGACTTGCTTGAACAAAGCTCCCAATCTATCTAGCTTTGATCCTACTAAGGAATCGTTTGTCATGACAGACGCTAGCTCTAAAGGGTTGGGAGCCGTTCTTCTGCAACCTGGTGAACACACGGACAATACCATCCTGTTTATTTCCAGGCCACTTAGAGGCGCAGAGTGTAATTACTCTGTCATAGAGAAAGAAGCTTTAGCTGTCTACTGGTCAATTCGTAAGCTCAAAAAGTTTCTTTGGGGTAAGCATTTCTCAGTGGTCTCAGATCACAAACCTTTGAAAGAAGTGTTTGAAAAAAAGGGCATTGATCGTTTTTCTCATAGAATTAGGAAATGGGTTATTGCTTTACAAGATTTTGAATTTCATGTCTCTTACTTACCTGGGGCAAGTAACATTCTTGCGGATTGTTTGTCTAGGCTCAGTGGTTCGGCTATTCATGATGGTGGTGAAGAAGACTGTTTTCTTGGGGAAGACTCTGGTGAAGACTTGAGAGTGTGTGCGGTGACTGAAGGTGTTGTGACAGAGAGTGAATGGAAAGCCAGTCTGGTGAGTGATCTGATTTTACAGCAGGTCATCACCTATGTACGTGATGGGTGGTGTGAGAAGCGTGTTTGTGATGACCGAATAAAAGGGTTTTGGAGTGTGAAGGAGGAGTTGTCGTGCTCTGAAGATTTACTTTTCAGAGGCAGTAGGCTGGTGGCTCCTTCAGGCCTGCGTGACAAGCTTGTTGAGTGTGCCCATTCTAGTCACATGGGCATAGCCAAAACAAAGGAAAGACTCAGGGAAACATATTGGTGGCCTGCTATGGATGTTCAGATTGAAAGAGTAGTGCGCTCTTGTCCACAATGTGCCAACAGTGATAAAGTTCTTAAGTGTAGGACACAACCCATGATCATCAGGCAGCAATCTAGTGGTCCCTGGGTTGATATCGCTGTGGATATGCTGGGTCCGGTAAAGGTCAGATCTCAAGATCGTTATGTGTTAGTGTGCGTGGACATGTATTCCAGGTGGCCTGCAATTAAACTAGTCAATTCAGTGGACTCATCTTCTGTTATCAACTTCTTAGATGATCTTTTTTCAAGCGAAGGGTTGCCTGCTTCCGTGTTAACAGACAATGGTGTGCAATTTACCTCCGGTCTTGTGGAAGAATTTTTGAGAGAAAGGGGGATTTTGCATAAGCGCACCTCCCTCTACCACCCTGAATGCAATGGTGTTGTAGAAAGGTTTGTGAGAGTACTCAAGGAAGCTATGCAATTGGCTGTGGTCTCTAGTTGCGACTGGGAGGAAGCCATAAAAAAAAAGGTTTGTGAGTACAGGATGACCCCGCATTCATCCACTGGGGTTTCTCCTTTCACGCTGTTTAAAGGAAGGGTGGCTAGTACTCAGGTCAATCCTGGCTGGGTTACTTCTAGGAGAATTAAAGTGGGGGGTGTGATTGACAGCACTGTAGGATGGAAGGATCGCGAACTGCAGAAGATGGAGAAAAGGAAACTGGAATTTGATGCGAGAAAAGCTGTAAAGAAGACTGTTGTTCAAGTTGGTGACTGGGTTAGGGTGAAACTCCCTGAAAGGAGGGTTGGTAAGTCAAAATTTGGACAACCAATAAGAGTTATCAAACTTCTGGGGAATGCGGTAAAGACTCAGGATCACAGAATATGGAATCTTAACAGAATTGTTAAGTGTCCTTCTAAGTGTGTTGAAGGAAACACGTCCAGTGGGCCATTTGCCCCTCCTGCTGCTTCTTCTACTGCTCACCCATTTCCTTCTCCTGCTGCTCCTTCTACTGCTCATCCTGCTGCTGCTCATTCTCTTTCTCCTTCTGCTGCTCCTTCTACTGCTCCTCCTGCTGCTGCTCATTCACTCCCTGTGGAAAGGAGATCTAGTAGGATGAGAAAAATTCCCCTTCGTTTGAGAGATGATAGTTAGTATATTTTGTGCATGTTCCTACTGCATTCTTATTGTTTATTTGTTTTTACTGCATTCTGTATTGTTTATATTCATTAACTTTGCATCTTTTTCTGCTGTTGGGAAAAGGGGAGGTGATGTAGTGTTCTTGTAACTTCTTTGTATAGGTTTAGCCATGTGTCCTCTCTATTCAGTGCTCAGGTTCCATGTTGTCACCATGGAGCTGCCTGGAAAGTCTAAGAATGTTGGAACTTTGAATAGATTGTCAGTTCCTTCATTTCGGTTGTAGGATGAGGTCTGTTGTACTGGAGCTACAATAAAAACCTTATCCCAAGCCTGCATCTGCCTCCATTTGTTCCGGCTTTGGTCATCACCTCAGGCTGCTTTTGTCTTGGGCAGTGAAAGGCCTGGACTGGACTTTCTGCAACCTAATTTGTGAGTCTCTCCAAGGGCTTGAGGTAGAGCTTGCCCCCTGTTCACGAAGTTTCAGGAACAGCAAAGACTTCAAGTCCTTCGACCCGCAGCACTGGGGACTGTGTGTTTTGTGCTGCAACCCGAAGAACACCAACTCGACGACGTCTACGACGCCACTGCCGACTCCGTGTCCTGAAGGCCACGCAGAGGGCACCGCCGCACCGCAACCCTGGTCTCACCGACGACGCCTGTTGACGCCGCCACCGAGCCGCTGCTTGCACCGCAACCTGTGGGCACCGCACTCCGCACCGCCTCGCTTCACGCCGAAGCTTTGGCACCGCAGAGAGCACCGCCGCAATGCCGCACCGCGACCCTGGTCTCACCGACGACGCCTGTTGATGCCGCCACCGAGCCGCTGCTCGCACCGCGACCTGTGGGCACCGCACTCCGCACTGCCTTTCTTTACAAGGACGCCTTGGCCTGCCTGATGCCGCCACTTCCTGCCGAAATCGACGCCGCTGCTTGCACCGTGTTTCGAGGGCACCGCTCGTAAGTCACATGACGCACCGCCCTCATTCCGCACCGCAGCCTTGGCCTACCGACGCCGGCGCCATCGACTCCAGTTTGTCAGCCGACAACAGCGCTTCAGCAACGACGCCGCCGCTGCTTGCACCGTGACCTGCTAGCACCGTGACGAGCACCGCCCTCATCGCGCACCGCGACCCTGGTCTCACCGACGACGTCATCTGACGCCGCCGCTGCTCGCACCGCGACCTGGGGGACACCGCACCGCTGCACTTCGCACCGCAGCACTTGGCGCCTGCCGATGCCAGCGCTCCTGATCCCAACAGAGAGGAGATCGACCTGCAACGCGAGTGACTTCAAGGGCCCCATCACCCTGCATCTCTGAAATGTACTGTTTGCGGGTCTTCCCGACACCGTAGCGGGCCTGCGACGCCGCGGCCAGCCAGAACTGTTTTGGATTTGTGTGTTCACGACGCCGTGGTAGCCCGGACGGGGCTATCCACACAAGGAACCCCTTTAATCAGCGTATTTTTGAACTGTGAACTTTTAAGTATAGTATTGTGGATTTTTTTAATCATTTTGGTCTTGTTTTAATTATATAAAAATATTGGATATTTTTCTAAACTGTTGTGGTGTCCTTTTGTAGTGCGTACACTGTATTACTGTTGGTTATGTGCAAATGCTTTACACACTGCCTCTAAGATAGGCCTGGCTGCTCGTGCCAAGCTACCAAGGGGGTGAGCAGGGGTTATTTTAGAAGTGTAACTCCCTTATCCTGACTAGAGTGATGGTTTTTGCCTGGCTTTGGCCCGCGCCCTAGCCTACCAAGAATCCCATTTCTAACATCAATCTTAAGACAAGAATTCTATAGCGTGCACTAACGGTCGACCGGGGAGAACCCACATGTGACTCACGAACACAGTGTAGGGTAAATCCACCGAGTGGACTTTGGGCAGTAGTCTTATAGTGGTTTAATACGGAACAATTGGACCACAAGTTCATCTTTTGACAGTTTGTGTACGTCAATCCTACCACAATTTGGACATGTTATCGGAACCGTTTATCGTCATTTCGCAGAATTCTTATAAAAAGCAGAACAGACCAAGAGGTTAGAGGTGATACTGGCACGCCATGATGCTGTCGTAAGTTTCCATAAGGCTAGCTAGCGAGAATAATTATAATAAATTGGGAACTTGCAAAATTGCAAGTAGCCCTTGCCCCAACGTCTTCCTCTTGTCTTAGGAAGTTCCGTGTTCTCGTGGTCTTGTGGGTGAGCGCAGGCTAAGGACATCCAAGGGGTGGGGGTTTGGGCCGTTGTTGACCAAGAAAGACAGAAGCTGCAGCTTCATGTGTGTCGCAGAAGAAATATGAGAAATGCTATTTAAGAGGCACTGGGCCTATTGAAGCTAAAGGAACCAGTGAGACAGTTTGGTCAACTTAACAGATTCCTATACAGTGGCTGGTAAGGCCTATATGGGGGTGTCATGTTGCAGGTGTAGCAAAGTTGGCCCAAAGTATCTTATATGGTAAAACGGGACCCACCTTAATTTCCCTCCTCTTGTTCATTTTTGAACAACACTCTCGCAGCGTATTTTCCTGGTACTTCATCCCGCTGGAGCATCCAGGGGGTGTCATTGACATAGGGGCACTTGTAATCTTTATGGAACTGTGCTCTTAACTCGACGTACTCTTCGTCATGTTCCTGAACTAGAGTGTCATAAGTATGTATGGTATAGTGTTACCCTACTAAGTTTCTACCAGGGGGGAGCAGGGGAGCAGTTGTTACTTGGTGATCTGTGTTTGCAGGGGTCTGCAATAGGGGTGAACTTGGGGTGGTTACTTCGACAATTTCTAACATTGCCCTGTTATCCCCCTTGCCTTGTTTGGTATTGTTACGTATGAACTTTTGGTAAATCCCTGTATTTGCATAATTCATTCCTACCACTTTAGTGCTGAATCTTTTTACACAGTGAGACACTATCTGTATGAAACAACACAAAAGCAACAACAAGCCGATAATCGGCATTAACATCTTTAGGATAGCGGTCAGCCATGAAGGCATCCAGCTAAAATTGAACCAGTCCGAAGCTACGTCTGGCATTGCACCTCCTTCCTCATACATCTTTTTCCCTAAATTATCCAAATCCTCAATGGCCTTTGTAAGCGATCCATTTTCTGCATCATTTGACGGTATGAACGTGCAGCAGCTCTTTCCTATCGAGGACATACCGATTCTCCAACACCATAAGTCTCAAGGGGCGTAGTTCTTCCTTAATGGCATTGAGCCCATCTCTTGTGCTGTTGAGGGCCCGCATGACTTCGTATCGTGTCACTTCAATCCAACGTGCATTTGCTTTCGTTTGAAACAGTGGGACCAGGCCTCCAAAGAAGACCTGGGCATCGTTAAAGAGGCGGAATTCCTGGCGAATTTCATCAAAGGCCGTATTGGCAAAGTACTGGGCAGTACGTCGATGGCGGTGGAGTAAGGTGACGTCGCCAGTCATAGGATGAGAAAGGATATGAGAGATGTTTGTTGCCGGAACAACCAGGTGAACTTCATGTAGAGTTACCAGTGTACATAGGCCATTCCATTGAGGAGGCAGCTGGAGATAGATGTGTTCTCCGCAAGCCCAGTAGAGGTCCATTAGGACGGAGGTGCCAAACATCATGTCCAGATTAAAAATAGTGTTGTTGCGATTTGTGTTGCGACCCACAGGTACGGTGCCATTTCCTAAGAAACAAAGAAAAGGTGTTTTTAGTTTAAATGCCTTTTTAGCAGGTGTTGCAAATATCTTTGTCCCTGGGGTGTATCTTTTAGCCTCCTGTGACCATATATCCTTACAATCGTCCTCAACCTCCCAATCAATCCCATCTTCATAATCTGAATCTATGAAGGGGGGCCCAAAGATGCTGCTTTGCATACTACAAAGTCGGGATCATGCCACTTATTGTTATAATATTTTCGTGCCCATAGGTGCAGCACAGTCCTGTTCTGAAATGGGCAAGCTTAGGGGGCGGGGGGGAGATGTGTTCATATGGCATGCTTCTAAAGGCATTGATACTACGATATATCCCCTTCGTCTTATCATTGGTGCCCTACTGTTCATGTTAGGTACTCCTCTCCTGTACATCCCTTGTATTACCTCCTCAATGTCAGCTCTATCAGAAGTAACCTCGTATCTGACGTATTTATAGTCCCATTCCGTAGTATTCACAAATGCAGTGGAGATCTCAAACTTAATGACTTGAATCAGCCCTTGTATGCGGCAAAGAAACAGATGCAGGAGGCATTTGGCAGTGCGTGAGGGGACTAGTCTAGGGAAAATCAGTCTATCTGCGCCCACTGCATGAGGAATATGTGAACACACATAACACGATTCGCTTGTAAACTGTTTACCAACTGCTGTCATTTCTTTGTACCACATGTTTTCCAACAGCGCGTTATGGACCCCATGGTCCCCCTCTGAACTGTGTGATGGAAGCAGGGACTGGAGGTATGATGTGCGGTGTTGCAAGATGGAATGAATGACATGTTTAGGAAGCCAGGCTGGCAGGGCGTGTCTGCGTAAACGAAGTTCCTTCGGGGGCCCTTTTGTGAGGTTGACGACCCCATCCCATTCTGTTGCATTGTAACTGGGTGTAGGAGCGAATGTCGTGCTATGCTCATAATGAATTGAGATGGTGGCAGCAGTAGCAGAACTTGTCGAACCCTTTTCATTGACGGGGTTGCTTATTTGAAAATATGTAGTATGGGGTATGCCATCAGGCAGGGGAGAAGGTAACTTGGGGCGTATAGTGAAATTTGCACAAGCTATCGTTTTGATAACAAGGGTGTTCTTGTCACATTGATAGGACCACATTGCAAGGTAGTTGATAGCTGCCACTATCCCTCCCACAAAAAGGAACAATATTAATATACATGTACATAACTTAGCATGACTTATTTCTGTGCGGCGTGTTCTTCTGTTGCGACTGAAGCCATAAACGACCATGCGATCACCGTCTTCTTCCTCTGTGATAGTCATGGGAAACATGGGAAACATGGTGCCTTCCTGGAGTTGGTCATCGATCAGTTCTGGGATGGTGCAGGGTGAAGCCTCACATCGGTCCTGTGTATCCATGCCTTTCTCTCAGCGATACGGACAGCTGTGGGTGAAGAGTCTGTGACAATGAAAGGTCCATCGAATTTGGGACCCTTCCACTTCCTAACAGCTTTTCTGTCAAAAATTTGCGTGCCAGGACAGATAGGCGGGAGCTCAGGAGAGGTGGGGCCCTTGTTCTTCCTGTTTGATACCTGGGTAGAGAGGAACTGCGCAGCACGTGTTAGTGCACACAAATATTCATATAATTCAGCTTTAACAATCTCAGAAGAGGTTTCAGAGTCAAGTTTGGGTCGCGTTGAGGGAACTGTCATATTTATTGAGCGACCAGTAACAAGCTGGTGGGGTGTGAGATGGTGATCGGAGCTGGGAGAATTTCTGAGTGCAAATAAGGCAATTGGTAAACAATAGAGCCATTTCTTTTCAATTGTTGCACTTATCTTGCTTATTTTACCTTTGAGCAGGCCGTTAAGGCGCTCACAAATACCATTGCTTTGTGGGTGATATGCTGAGGTCAATTTATGTTTGATCACTAACATGGTTGTGAGAAGGGCAAATATTGCATTTGAAAAATGGCTGCCGTTGTCAGAGCGAATCGCGGCGGGCAAGCCCCAGCGCGAAATGACCTCACGGAGCAGGAAATTAGCTGCTGCTTTGGCATCGCAGTGGACACATGGTCCAGCTTCGATCCATCGTGAGAATGGGCATACTACCACAATGAGGTATCGATAGTTTTGGCATCGATCAATCATGTCAACATAATCAATGTGTAGTTCTTTAAAAGGGCCATCTGGTTTTGGTATTGTAGATGCAACTGTTTTCATGGAGGGATGTGGTGAGTATTGCTGACAAATGAGACATTTATTAACGAAAAGCTGTACTAGTTCATGGGCATTGGGGATGAACCAGTCAGTTTGTAAAATGGTGGTCATATTATCTCGGGAGACATGTGTGGGAAGGTGTAACTGGTCTAGCGCTACTTGTAACAGGGCCTGTGGCATGACTGGTTTTCCTGTCATTACTTGTTTATAAATTAAATCTGAGGCATCCTGTTGTACTCCCCTCTTCTTCCACAGCTTTTTTTCTTGTGATGGGGCACTTTCCTGTATCTCTCTGAGATGTAACTGATAAATTTAGGAGTGTCTGCATCTGCATCATCTTTGTCCTGTTGTGTTACTGGCGATACATGTTGTGCATGCAAGATGGGAGCATGCTGTCCTTCGGGGGGTACATCAGGTGGTGGTGGTGCAGGTGTGGGGATCCTAGCTGCGGCGTTTGCTGCCCAGTCTGCCAGAGCGTTACCTCTGGAGACATAGTCTTGGCCATTCGTGTGCGCAGCACATTTCACAACAGCTACCTCAGTTGGCAGTGTCAATGCATCTATCAGTTCTTCGAGCAATTGTCTGAGCATTACAGGTGTGCCATCTGATTTGAGGAAGCCACGCCTTTTCCATCGTAAGATACTGGAATGTGTTGTTGTTGTGACATAAGCAGAATCTGAATATACAGTGATGCGTGAGTCTGCGCCCTCTTTCAAGGCAGCGATCAATGCCATAAGTTCTGCTGCTTGTGCTGAGTAGTGTGAAGGTAGAGTAATTTGCTGTACAATGTCTAGGGAATCAGAGGAGTCATTTTGTTGTGCTCGAACCACTGCAGCTCCTGTATACCTGATCCCTGTTTCTTGATCGATGGTGGAGGAACCATCAACAAAGTACACTGTACTGTCTGGCAATGGGTCCTCCTTTGCTGTCCCTGACTCACCTGGACAGTATGTGGCACAGTCATGGGGATCATCATCTGTGCTTGCAATGGGGTGGGCAAAGAACGTGGCGGGATTTACTGTGTGGCACTTAACAACTTTCAGAAATGATAAGATGACTTCATAACCTGATACTCTTTGTGTTGTTAGAGTTGTTTTGGCTTTTTGTATTATTGCAAAAACAGCATGTTCAGTGTACAGTGTTAACGGGGAACCCATGACTATGGGGGTGCTTTTTTCAACGGCGAATGCAGCGGCAGCCAGTGCTTGCTCACATGGATAGTGTCCTTTCATTACTGAATCTAGCATGCCGCTGAAGTGCGCAATGGGCTTATGGCCCATGGGGTATTTCTGAGTAAGGACTGCTGTCATCGCTTGACCATCACAGTGGGTAAAAAGGTAGAATTCCTTCGTGTAGTCAGGGGATCCTAACACTGGTGCATTTGTAATTTCATCTTTCAACTGTGTGATGGCTGTGGTCATTTCAGGTGTCCAGTTTATTATGTTATGTCTGTCTTTGGCCATTTTAACAGCCTTCAGCAGTGGGGCAGTGATGGTGGAGAAGTCAAAGACCCACTGTCGGACATAATTCACTAAGCCAAGGAATTTCTGCATATCTTTGACTGTGTGGGGCTCGGGGGTACCTTGTATAGCTTGTATTCTGTCTTGGGTAACTCTTCTTCCTGAGGCTGAGAGCAACTGTCCAAGGTAGTGTACTTCTTTCTGACAGTATTGAAGCTTCTGTTTGTCTACTTTATATCCTCTCTGTGCTAGTGTTGTAAGCAGAGCAATTGTATTCTGTCGGCACTGTTGCTCCGTTGGACTACAGAGCAGTATGTCGTCGACATATTGCAGCAGAGTACCGTCACATTGAAAATTTGATAGATCGGCCTTGACAACTCTGTTAAAGACACTGGGAGATTCACAATAGCCTTGTTGCAAACGTGTATATTGCATTTGGGTATTGCGAAATTAGAACGAGGTCAAATATTGACTGTCTGGGTGAAGTGGGACACTAAAAAAGGCATTCTTTAGGTCAATAACGGAAAAATACTGTGCATCCTGAGGAATATTGGTAAGTATCACTGAGGAGTCAGGAACTATTGGGAATTCTGGCACGACAATGTTGCTAAGTGGACGCAAATCATGAACCAAACGCCATTGGTTCGACTTTGATTTCCGCACAGGAAACAGGCACGTATTGCAAGGAGATCTGCAGGGGTATATCACTCCCTGATCCAGCAATGCCTGTATGGTAGGGGCAATTCCCTCCTCTGCTTCCTTGGACAAAGGGTACTGGCGCACTCTTGGGAGTATAGCGCCCTGTTTGAGTGTTATTCTGAATGGTGCAGCTGATCGAATGAGGCCTACATCATTTGGACCTTTTGTCCACAGATTGCTAGGTACCTGAGCTAGGTCTGTTTCGCGTGTGGAGTCATATTGTGTGACTGCAGTGGGTGTTCTTATCTCTATGGTCAATGAAAGGGGTACTTCATTTAAATAAACAATTTCGGCTTTTGAATAATCATCGGGAGAGCCAAACAGTTGGGCGTCTGAAATATCTCTAACCAGTTGTCTGGGTTCAATGAAGATGACGGAGGCCCAGAGGTGGGCGTTGTCGTCTAGTGCTTGAAAGGCCGTAGATGTGATTTCAAATGCATGTATGTCTAGGATCATGTGTTTGTATGGTACTTGAGAGTTCTGTGACTGAGGACGAAAGAGGAACTCTTTTGGGAGCTGGACAGTGCGGCCGTGCAGTTCTGGTGTGGTAGCAACAATGATGTGTACCGCAGTGGAGAATGCTTGTTCATCCACTGGGCGGGCTCTTATTTGATCTTTCAAGGAGGAGTCCACGGTGAGTGCCATCATCCTTGCCAAAGGTGTACCTGGAACGGAGCAAATCATTGTGCCATTCTCATCAAAATGGATGGTCATGTTTAATTTAGCCATGAGGTCACGGCCCAAGAGATTCACTGGGGACCGTGGCGAGTAGAGCAGACGCTGCTCCACGCATTTACCTCCTACTTCTATTGGTACTGGCTTGGTGAAGGGGACCCTTGCTATTGCCCCAGAAAATCCCTGTGTGTCCGCTATCTGATTTGAAATGGGTAGTGATCCACCTGTGATACAGGAGTAAGTAGCACCAGTGTCAATGAGAAAGCTGTATGTTTTGTTGTTTATCGTGACAAAAACAATGGGGTCCTCCCTGACATCAGTTGTACACGACAAGTCTGGGCACACAAGAGTTGTCTGTGGGCTGTCCTAACTGGAATATCCTCCAGCTTGGTATTGCTGGATGGTGCCCTGCGTGAATGGATTGGTGGGGGAAAGCACTGTGCCTCCCTGAGGCATGAATGCTTGTACTTGGGGCATCATTTGATACATAGTTGTTTGTGGTTGTTGCACTTGTGGCTGTACTTGTGGTGTCGATACCTGTAACTGTGTAACTGCAGGGGCCTGTAGCTGCAGTTGTTGCTGCATTGGCTGCTGCTGTACTGGTGGGAGATAGGACTGTATTATTTGAGGTTGGACTTGTTGTGGTTGTATTTGCTGCTGTTGTTGGCACTGAGTAGGCTGCATTTGCTAGGGTCCCCCAACCATCCCCCTACTTTCATCCTGCATTCTTGTTTGGCATTCCATTATGAAGTGTCCTGGTCTCTGACAGTAGAAGCATACCCAGGGTCGTAGCTGTTGTGTGCTCCTTTGTTGTCCTAGCCCTCTACCTCTTCCTCTGCTTTGGATGCCTGTATTTCTAGGCCTCATCTGCTGGCTACCATAATATGGCTGCTGCTGTGAATTGCCATATGACTGGTGTTGTGCATAGTCATAAGGGGGTTGTGCCTGTATAGGTGGTGCAGCTCCCTGTGTGTTACCTGCTAATGCATTTAGGGCATTTTGTGGAAAATTGGTAACAGCAGTCATTTGATTGACTGGTGAAGCGAGCAAGACTGTGTCTGGAAGATCTTTTTTCTTATTAAGTTTCTGCTGCACTAACTTTGCGGCTGCATTTTCAATGGCTAATTGTCTATTCTTGTCCTTTTCCTGTTTCTTTTTGCAGAAGTGGATAATGTGATCCTGTATCTCAGGCCATGGTTTGGCTTCCATTGCTACTATCCCATCTAATTTGTCCTGTATGTTAGTGGGTAGTCCTTTCTTTACCATGTGGTAGAAAAGCCTACTGTTCCCTCCTGCTGCGTTCCATTTGTCTCCTAACTCCTGATGCCATTTTTCCTTCATCCTTGAAATATACTCTGCTGGGTCCTCATTTGCTTGCATTGTCTGTGACATGAGTGACCCGATGTCTGGGACATCCGGGAATTTCCTACGCAATTGGGACCAGATTTGTGCTCTTATTTTGTTAAATGTCTCCCCATCATATTGCGTTTCGGTAATTGTAATTTTGTTAGCACTGACGCTCTTGAATATGTCTTCTGCTTCTTCCACCATGATGGAGATGAGCAGACTCTTCATATCCCTCATCCCAAAGTTGACACCTGCATTGTGCTTTTCCAGGGCCGCTATCCTTTTGCCAGCGCCCTCTGTCCGAGGAGGGAACTGTTTCTTCAAATTGTCTTTGTCCATTTGGGACCATGGAACATAGACAGGCGGAGCATTGGCACATTTGAACAGTAGGGGCATCTGGCGTGTTACCCTAGTTGTTGGTGCTACTAGTAGTGTATGCAGGGTAGGGTCATATTCACGTGCATGCTTCTGCCATATATTTAGGCTTGCTGCCATATAGTCATAGTCCCAATCTTCGTCTCCCTCTCTATATAAGATGCAGTCTTGTGCTGTGGCCAAATGTTGTGGGTGGAAGGACCCTCCTCTTGGCCATGGGAACGTCTCTTCATCAGTGCAGTCTGCCAGATTATCAGAGAAGGGTCTGACATAGAAGTCAGAGTCCTCTCTAAGCGTCACTATCTCATTAGGTGTTAATTCGGTATAGTGTGAGGGCATTTGTTTGCTGAGCAGCATCCAATTACGTTTATTTTTCTGTGTGAAAGAGCGTAATGACGCTGTACCTGTGACGGCGTATGATGTGTCATCCGGCCTGCCGTGTGTCCCTAATACTTGTAATTGTTCTAATTCCGTCTTTTTCCTCCTTTTATTTTCCCCTCTCTCTATGTCATGGGGCAGTGTCTGTTCTGTGCTGTTCGTTAAATCGAGGGTGGGCTCTGATGATGGGGGCAAGAGAAAGGGGTTGAGACTAGTAGTGGGTGCTTGAAAGGGGTTGAGACTAGCAGTTGGTACTTGTTTCTGGGATTTGTCCGAAATGCGCCCTTCATTCCTGTGTGACCCTGTCGCACCCTGTGTTATTTCAGGAGCGTGTGTATGCAGTGTCTGCTGTAACTGTGTGTCTGGCCCTACACCATCCTGAGATTGAGGAGCCGTGATGACCACATCATCTAATAAATGCGTAAGATTCGTCAGTTGGTGGCATGCTTGTTCCACTTTCATTGACAAGCGCCTGATAGTTGCAGCATCGCTAGTGGGGCTGGGTGACTGACTTTCGGGTATCATATTATTGCTTGGGTCATTAAATGTGGTGCTATTGGTACTTGTATTCAAATGTCGCTCATTTCTCCATTCATTGAAGTGCTCCTGAGAAAATACCTCAGGTGGGTCTTGTTCACTATCCCTACAGTGCATGTTAGCAATTGGGTGATCCAACAGTAGGGGCCTATCCTCACGTTGGAAAAAAGCAGTTTAAGGCAATTGCTTATCTAGTTGACATTGTGGGCTTGGGGGGTGCTGGTGTTTAGTAAGGGACAAGGTGTTCAGTGGGGATAGGTGGCTTAGGAAAGGGCTGTTGTGCGTCGTCATTTATCCATTCGTTTATTTGCGACTGGGTAATTATTTCAGGTGACTCTTGCCTACCAACCCTAGATTCCTTATGAAGGACTGGCGGTTGTTCATTAGCTGGGCGATGTAGGGTGGGAAAGAGTTGGTGCTCGCCAATGAAGGATGTGTGAGAACCAGGGCGTGAGGTGTGCGAGGTGGAATGCGAAGAGTTGGATAGTGTATCGCAGTTTTCGTCCTCCTCTAGCTGTTGTGCTACACTATTGTGAGCTGGTGTGAGTTTCAGTGTAAATTGTGCATCTATCTGGCCTGGCAGTCCTGCTATTGCGGCCTCTATTGTTGAATTCTGGGCGGGGAGGGACGGCGGACTTAGGGTGTGATCCATCAACTGGTCATTTAATGGAGGAAGGGCGTTTTCCGGACATATACCAGAGTGGCCCACGGCTGTTTTGTCATTCGATCTGGGCTCTAAGTCTGTACTAATAATTGTTTCAGGATACATCCCCACGGAAGTTTTATTATTTGATGCTGGCCCTAGGTCTGAATCTACGGGAAGGGCAGGGTACATCCCGCTTATATTGTACGCCGGGGGAGGGGCGGTGGGCATTAATGTTGGTTCAGCTGTTTCTTTGAAAATGCGAAATAATGCTAGGGTGTTTTTACGTTTTTGAAGTTTGCAACCAGAATACTTCGTTTCCAGGAATGTTGTGGCGTGTTCTAGGGCTGCACGGTCAAATGTACCTTCTTGAGGCCAGGGGTGAGTCAAATTTTTCGTGTTTTTGTGGAGTTCTCTACAGTGTTTAATGATGCTCTGTTCTTGGCCTGTGAAGTTTTTCAATACGTACTGTAATGGGGTGGCCATACTAATGTATTTAGTGTAAGAATGTAGGATAGGCCTCAGTAAATAGGCATCTTGCTGTGGGGAGACGCACCCTGGTTAGGCTCTTCCCTTCAAATGCTTGGATCAAGGTCTCTTACAAGTTCTTCTCCTACTGCCTGAAGGACGGTAAGGTATATACCCTCTCTTAATTCCTGCTCCTGTGGGCCTGTATACACTCCTTCAGGAGAGAACTCAGGGAACTGAAGCTGGCTGCTCAAACAGGCAACAGCAATCTTACTTTGGAGTGGGTTTCTTGGCCATGAGCTGGATAATAACATGGGGATCTCCAAGCCTGGAGCTACTAGGATGATATGTACATATATTTTATCCAGTGTTTTGTACACTGTACTGCTCAATATTCTGTTCATATGTCCGCTAGTGTGAAACCACAAATTGCAGGAGGACAATAGGGGTGCACCAAAGGTGGGTTGGTCGCGGAATCAGGCGTCCAGGACCACAAACCGCACCGAGCCTAGCTTGGCCGCTTCTGTGATCCTTAGTAGCCCGTCAAGGAGGCTCCGTAAGGGAACCAGACTAGCCGTACTGTACCACCAATAGTTCACCCTCTCCTTAGATGCGTGGTTATTTATTATACTTGTACTACCGAAATATCCCTGCTTAGTATTTTGTACTGTAGTACGCAATGTATTTAAAGAGTAGTTCTAGAATGTAACTGAGTGATGTAGTTGGGAATTACTGTAAGCCTGACTTGTCGTCCGTGGGTGATGTCAATGCCATGGACGTCGAACACCGTCAAGGGGACAACACTCGTTAAAGGTGTAACTGGGATGAAGGTGGCAGGGTGATCCCTGGAAAGACCTATGATGTGTCCGTTAATTAAATATACAATAATGTGCAGTGTTGCGGGGGCTGGTGGGGTTGTGCTTGAGTCCTGTGTTGCTGTGCTCATTCCCTAGAATGGAGCAGAGTTGCACTCTGGATCTCTTGGTGGACTCCGTAAGAGAGCACGAAGTAGTGGTGAGTGTGTCTCTCGAGAGACTTCTTGCTCTGTTACACTGGCAGAGTTAGATGCGGAGAATGTGGGCGTCTCTGGGCGAGTTATATCTGAGCTTTGGGCGTCCTCAGACTGTTCTACTGAGTAAGCGGATTCTGTGGAGGACTCCCAATCACTAATTACCACTGGGGAAGATGATGGTAGGAATGGTGTACAGCGGGTGTCCTCAGTAGTGGAAGACGTTTGTGAACAATGGGGGCAACCCAGGTCTGGACGTGTGGTATCTGGAGTTGATGTATTAGGGTGGGGGTTGGCGTGAGCCCTGCATATGATGGGAAGTTGTGTTAAATCAAGTGTGGATATTCTAACTTCTGATGTCGGGGTGAGATTGACTCCCAATATGTTCCATACAATTAAAATGAGGTCAGCGTGATTTTGGCTTATAGGGGACAGTGTATCTGTTATGCTATTATACAGGGACACAGGGCGGTTATTTAATGTGTGCAAAACTAATTCAACAATTTGGGGTTGGTTGTTGTTCATTACGTGGTCAGTTATCTGGAAGTGACTTGTGCTATTTTAAATGGGGCAATGCGGCACATGGGCCAGACAGGACCAGAGAAAGGCAGGGTGTGGCTATAGAACACTACTATTCAGTGTGAACTAACAACATACATATGCAAAAACATTTACAAATCTAGTTATTGTTGATCTCACTAAAAAATCGGTGCACCAGGCACGGATACTTTTTCAAAAAAGGTAACCACAATGCATGCGAAAAAGCCACAAGATATGTATATATACAATGTAGAACAAAACCTCAAAATAATCACACTTCAATTATACACATGTGAAGCACAATATTTACACGTGTACTAAGTAAAAACAGAGAAAAACTGCGCATTCCCCTTTGCGACAAAAATAAACGTCCTCACGTTTCACTTTAACACAAAGAGAACAGGAAACCAGCATTTCCTTTCTTTGGTAGCTAAGCAGATAGGAAGGTGTTTCTGTTCTTCACCAGTTTAGTTTTTACAAACCGGAACCACACAGTATTCTTGTTGACTGTCCTAACAATATAAAATATGTGTACTGACAGTCCCTCGCGAAAGCTGAAGAAGTCTGATAACTGTTATCATAAATCCTCATGCGCCAGTCACAAGACGTAACCTGGCAAACTTTTATCCGGGATTCGGACCCACTCCAAATCCGCAATAGCTGGGATCTGCACCACGCAATCCCTTCGCCACACAGGCTTACCACACAGCTGTCCTGTCCCTCTTAGACAGGAAAATATATAAAAAATGGGATCAGCACCACGCAATTCCTTAGCCACACAGGCTTACCACACAGGCGTCCTGTCCCTCTTAGACAGGAAAATATATGAAAACTAGAGTTCCGTAATATCAAATATATGTATATAGTAAAAACCACACGATTTAAACTGCAGATAAAAAGTGTGCATCAGCGCCTGACTCAACGGCTGTTTACACGTGTTAAAAGACGAGGAATTGGTTTACGTAGCAAGGTACCAGCTGAATGCAAAGAACTGTGATCATGGACAGAGGGACGGCCACAGAGGCAGAATCCACTAAGCCAGGCAAACAGCACACCGAGGGAAGACCAAAAGCAGAAGAGAGAAAGATACTCTTTAACTTAGGCTTACCCGAGTTGCTGTGTCTGCTCAGTCAGAAAAAGGCTCGGAAGGCAATCACTCCGTCCGCTGTCACAGAATGCGGCTGGGAACCTAGTACTCCGTTCGTTGGTTGCCAGATGCGAACAAAGCAAACACAAGGAGATGAGGGACGGAGCGCTGAAACTTTTCAGACACTCACCCCCAGTTACAGATCTGGGTTGACTCCATCATCGTTCTTTAGCTCACTTCGCCACCTCAGTTCAGACCCAGCTATATGCAAATCAGTCTTGGCCCTGTGCCTCATGGGAACAGTCCAGCCTGAACTGCCAAGCCAGGTCTTCCCTGAACCGGAAACAAACATCCTGGGACCAGTTTCGGGGTAACACCCCTCATCAGCCAGGCTAACTTGAATCCAGTGGCAAAGTGAGCAAGGGACCCACATCTGGGCATACCCTGCCAACTTAGGGCGAACAAAGCAAATACAAGGAGAGGGTGAACGGAGCTCTGAAACTTTTCAGACACTCACCCCCAGTTACAGATCTGGGTTGACTCCATCATCGTTCTTTAGCTCACTTCGCTACCTCAGTTCAGACCCAGCTATATGCAAATCAGTGTTGACCCTGTGCCTCATGGGAACAGTCCAGCCTGAACTGCCAAGCCAGGTCTTCCCTGAACCGGAAACAAACATCCTGGGACCAGTTTCGGGGTAACACCCCTCATCAGCCAGGCTAACTTGAATCATGTGGCAAAGTGAGCAAGGGACCCACATCTGGGCATACCCTGCCAACTTAGGGCGAACAAAGCAAATACAAGGAGAGGGTGAACGGAGCTCTGAAACTTTTCAGACACTCACCCCAGTCACAGATCTGGGTTGAATCCATCATCGTTCTTTAGCTCACTTCGCCACCTCAGTTCAGACCCAACTATATGCAAATCAGTGTTGACCCTGTGCCTCATGGGAACAGTCCAGCCAGAACTGCCAAGCCAGGTCTTCCCTGAACCGGAAACAAGCATCCTGGGACAGGTTTCTGGGTAACACCCCTCATCAGCCAGGCTAGCTTGAATCCAGTGGCAAAGTGAGCAAGGGACCCACGTCTGGGCATACCACAGAAAGACGATGGCGGAACAACCCAACCTCAATCCTCCGCGAGCAACTCAAATCAACTCGCAGGAAGTGCAAAAAACACATAATTAACAAAAAAAAAACCTTCTTCTGCACTGCTCTCGACAACGCAAAAAACAGGCCCAAGGAACTCTTCAACCTCATCAGGCAACAGACTTCCAAGCCCCCCCCCCCCTCCTCAATGGTGGCCTCCAAAGACCGGTGCTTCTTCAACGACAAAATCACCAAAATCGAGCTCTCCTTGGATGTCAACCACAGTCCCACTCACAGGAGCCTGTCCCCAAGGACATATGATATCATACCCAATCACCCACCAAAACTCTGGAAATCCTTCAACCCCATCTCTGAATCGGTGATAGTCAAACTAATCTCCACCTCCAAACCCTCTTCTCACGTCCTCGATCCTATACCCACTCAACTGGCTAAAAAACTTAAACTCTCCTTAGCCCCGCTCTGGAGCAAGATCATACACAGCTCCCTGAGAACCGGAACCATTCCAGACTGCCTCAAAGTCGGCCAAGTCACACCACTTCTAAAAAAAACAGGCTTGGACACTAACAACTTGAATAACTTCAGACCCGTCTCAATCTTCCTCTCTATCCAAAATCCTGGAAAGGTGTGTTCTCCGACAATTGACCCAACACATGGACAACATCAACCTCCTGGACCCCCACCAATCGGGCTTCCGACAAGGCTGCAGTACAGAGACAGCAATCATTAACATCATAGACGACATCCACAAGTCACTGGACACGGACCGATGCTGCTTACTCATACTTCTAGACCTATCGGCAGCCTTTGACACGGTTGACCACAAGCTACTCATCAAAGTACTTCAAAATAGGCTAGGTGCAGAAGAGACGGTCCTACAGTGGTTCTCCTTCTTTCTCCAGAACCGCACACAAAGAATAAAAATCAAAAACTTCTCGTCGGACCTACACCCCGTCAACAGAGGTGTCCGACAAGGATCAGTTCTTTCCCCTCAACTTTTCAACATCTACATGGAACCCCTCACCACCATACTCAAAAAAAACAAAATCCCCTTCCACCTATATGCAGACGACATCCAGATCTATCTCGAAACCTCCTCCATCGATGACATCCAAAGACTCTTAGAGAAGTCCAACATTGGCTATCCCTTAATCACCTGAAACTCAACCAAGACAAAACGGAATTCCTCCTCATCTCTAACAAAAAAGAGAACCCCCAAATCACAGAATGGCTGAAAGCCACTGACGCCCTCAACGGCAATATCACCCTGGCTGACTCTGTAAAATCGCTGGGAATCACTCTTGATCCAAAACTAGGCATGGCCAAGCACATCAAAATCTCTTCAAAAAGCGCCTTCCTCATCCTGAAATTACTCAACAAAATAAAACCCTACATCCCGCCCAAGGACCTCAAACAAGCTACTCAAGCACTAGTGCTATCCAGACTAGACTATGGGAATGCAGCCCTCACAGGTACAGCTAAATGCCACTTAGCTCCCCTCAGAACAACACTCAATGCAGCAGCCAGAATGATCACAGGAGCAAAGAAATACGATCACATATCACCCGCACTCAAAGAGCTAAAATGGCTCCCAGTCGAAATGCGTGCCAACTTCAGAACTGCCTGCCTCACGCACAAAGCCCTGCACACCAGGAAACCTGCCTACCTGGCCTCCAAACTTAAGAAGGCCGGCCAGACAAGGACCCTCAGGAGCTCCAATATGCTTCTCCTCATCCCGCCGAAAACCCGTAAACGAAAAACCGCAGCCCACTCCTTTTATGGAAGTGCGCCCAAAATCTGGAATTCCATCCCAGTCCACATCAGAACTACCCCATCCTTCCCAAAATTTAAAATGCAGCTCAAAGACCTCTTTCTCAATCGTCCGCCCGCATATCGATAGCTCCCGACGGAGCACACTAGCCAGAACCGGGCAGATGCCAGATTCTCTGCCATCAAGACATCTACCTCCGCCAAGCCACCGGACACCTACCAAGCCCCCCCACCCCTAAAGGAGGCTGGCTTGAGCCAACGTGTACACCGCTATGACTCCATCAGACTTCCTCGCCTTAATGCGGTACAGCACACCCATACCTCCGAAGCTCCATGAACCACTATACCATTATGTATACTACCCCGCTACTATGTGATTTCCTCAATACTATTGCGTTACTGTGTGATTTCTTTGACACGTATGTTGTAAAGCGCTCCGATACCCTCGGGTCTGGCCAGTGCTATATAAAACTCTTAAATAAATAAATACCCTGCCAACTTAGGGTGAACAAAGCAAACACAAGGAGATAAGGGACGGAGCGCTGAAACTTTTCAGACACTCACCCCCAGTCACAGATCTGGGTTGAATCCATCATCGTTCTTTAGCTCACTTCGCAACCTCAGTTCAGACCCAGCTATGTGCAAATCAGTCTTGACCCTGTGCCTCATGGGAACAGTCCAGCCCGAACTGCCAAGCCAGATCTTCCCTGAACTGCAAACAAGCATCCTGGGGCCGGTTTCGGGGTAACACCCCTCATCAGCCAGGCTAGCTTGAATCCAGTGGCAAAGTGAGCAAGGGACCCACGTCTGGGCATACCCTGCCAACTTAGGGCGAACAAAGCAAACACAAGGAGATGATGGACGAAGCACAGGCTTTCCCGTGCTTTCCATGCCACTGGAGTCAAGCTATCCTGGCTGATGAGTGGTGAAACCCCGAAACCGGTCCTAAGATGCTTGGTTCCAGTCCATGGAGGACCTGGCCTGGCAGTTCGGGCTGGACTGTTCCCATTGGGTGCAGGGTCAAGACTGATTTGTATATGGCTGGGCTCAAACTGGAATGGCATGGGGGCAAAAAAACGATGGATTTAGGCCCAGATCTCTATACTGGGGTGAATGTATGACATTGTTCTGCATTCTGTCCATCAATTGTTCTTGTTGCATTCGTCACCCCGAGTGGGACGGGTATGCCCAGATGTGGGTCCCGTGCTCTCCATGCCACTTGAGTCAAGCTATCCTGGCTGATGAGGGGTGAAACCCCGAAACTGCTCCTAGGATGCTTGTTTCCAGTCCAGGGAGAACCTGGCCTGGCAGTTCGGGATGAGAGACTTATTTGGAGCACTGTTTTGTTTGGAGGTTTTATAACTAACAATACTGACCAACTCAAGTCATTTTCACTGTGGCCCTGTTGCACATAATGCTGAACTAATGGGGCTCCCTGTGTTTTGCAGCGTATGCGTGATTTATGTTGCATTATTTTCATTTTAATCGCTTGAGTGGTCTGACCGATATATGCTTTTCCACAGGGACATGTTACAACATATACCACGTTTTTAGTGTTGCAATTAGAGAAACCTAGTTGTATATGTTTCTTATTGTTGATCATGACAAATTTAGAGTCGCAAGTTTGAGGGCATACAGAACAATTGTTACATCTGTAATGCCCTATTATTGCTGGAAGGCCTAATAGACCCCTCAGATCCTTTTTCTCTGGTGGACCACGTGCTGCTCTCACAAGGTGTTGTTTTAAATGTAAAAAAAATTTTTTATTTTTTTTTGTGCTTCGACCAAAAGAGTGCTCGTATCACACTCATATAAAATCCTGAAGGGTTCTAGTCACTAATTGTTGCTGCCTCATTATAACAATACAGCATGCAAAGGGAAACCCTCCATGATGCTGTAATTTTATTTGTTAAGATTGTTTTCTGGCGTGAGCCAGCAGCAATGACTGACTAAGCACAGCATTATTTTCTTGACATAGAAGCAGCTCTCAAAACGTGTCAGTGAGAAGCACCATGCAATTTTAATGTGTATTGTTTAGTGTGTGTTATGTATTGCCCCTCAGGGCTCCCCTCCTTCTTTCTCTTTAGTAGCTCCCCCCAACCCCTCTCCTTTCTGGAAATTGCTCCTGTTTTCTTCCTATACCAGTGGCGGGCCATAATGTGCAGATGGACGATAGTAACAAAGATACTGCTAAGAGTCTTTATTCCACGGTTTGGCATTGTACTAGCCATACACATAGATAATGGAACTCACTTCACTGCCCAAATAATGCATGACATTTGCAAGGCCCTCCAAATACAACAAAACTTTCACGGTGCTTATCACCCCCAGTCAGCCAGGAAGTTTGCGCAAAATAATCGGGTGCTTAACAATAAACTTGCAAAGATATGTGCAGAGACTGACCTCAAATGGCCTGATGCATTGCCCATTGCTCTTTTGAGCATGTGAGCTACTGCATATAGAACAAGCATTGGCAAAGCCAATAGGTATCTGTAGGTAAGTGCCCCTTTTGTATGGTTGCCCCCCACTTTTTGGCTAATATTTGTTTTTTAAAACTCTTTTTTATTGAGTCATCAGATAAAGTAATCACATATATTACAAAGAAGTAAAAGTATATGTCAATCAGTATATCAGTTTCCGAGCAGGTGACTACTATATAGCATTTATAAAGCAAGAAAATAAACCATTCGGGTCTGTAAACGACAGCCCCTAATATTATTAACATCTGTGTCTTATACCGCATAGCAAACCACTGATCATGCCCATCAAGCCCCTCCATGTAAGTCATATCTGGTGCAACAACATTACTGTCCCGTGATATATCTCTATATGGTTTCAACCTCTGCAGGTTGCTGTGGAGGTGGTTCTAATAGGAGACCCCTGAAATCCGCCCATCGTTTCCATATTTTAAAGTGCTTCTGCTGGCACCACCGCGCTTTAAAAATAGGCTGTTCCTGGCCCATACACCAATCGAGGCCAGCCCTCCAAGCGCCTATTTAGGCGGAGCCGGATCTTTCCATGCCCTTGCTATATCCCTTTTGGCTAGGGTAAACCCCAAGAATAGTAGATGTCTTTTGTAGATGTTTCCCCCAATTTCGTCTGTGATATGTAATAGAACGTGCTTAGTAGAGAGAGGTATGTCCCAGCCCAGCACTTATGATAAGCAGCGAGTAACCCCCCTCCAAAATCTGCCCAGAGCGGCACAACCCCAAGTTGTATGTAGAAGTGTATCTTCCTCGCTGCCACATCGCAGGCACATAGGGAATCTATCAGCCCCGCCCTCCAAAGTCGGTATCTGGTAAAATAGGCACGATGTAAATACTTAAATTGGATAAGTCTGAGACGAGATGCAATTGCGGCGCATCTCAGGGATTCCAGGGCCTCTGTCCAATCGTCGCTATCTAGGGGACCCAAGTCCATCTGCCATTTCTCCCGAAGTGAATCTAAAGTCGTGGAAAGGTTCGTCACTAGTGTTTGGTAGATCTTTGCAGTTTTATGATCTCAAAAGGGTTAAACTCCGGAAGAGATTCTAAGTGTGTAATATATGGGGATAGGGCATGCCTCAGTTGCAAGTATTTATAAAATTGTGTATGTGGCATGGCATATTCATGTCGGAGCTCCTGAAAGGATCTCATCGTGGTACCATGCATGACATTACCCAGCATGGAGATGCCTATAGCGTCCCATTGTTTAAACCCTACTAATGTGGACACTTGCGGCATAAGGCCGCTCTGCCAAAGGGGGGTCTCCCTTGTCAATCGTCTCCACCACCCCATCTTGCGCATTGATTCCTTCCACACTCCGAAAACCACACGCGTAGCAGGTGGTAGCTTCCGCAGCTCTTTCGGCGTGTATAGTAGTTTGTGTGGCAATACATCTCCCATAAGCCATCTCTCTACCCGATAGGCCGGATCATTGCTAATCCCATACCACCAGTCGTTAAAAAACAAGAGGTGGGATGCTGCGTGATATGATTGAATATCAGGGGTCGCTATACCTCCACAATAAGTTGATTGAAAGCACGTTTTAAGTGGGACTCTAGCGGCCTGATTATGCCACAGAAAGCGGCTCAACCTGGAGTTGAGCTGCCGGAACCAGGAGATAGCTATCTGAAAAGGGTGGTTCTGCAGTTGGTATAGAAGGCGAGGGAGAGGCACCATTTTGAATATTGCTGATCTACCCAGTATGGAAAGAGGCATACGCGCCCAAGACTCCATCTCTGTCTGTGTGCGCATCCAGATGGGGGCAATGCTCTTATTCCACGACACCGATTGAGTGTCCGAGATGTATACCCCAAGGTATTTCAGTCCGGTTGTGGCCAGTGTTACTTCCGCTGTCCAGGTGCCCACATCTGAGCCACCACGAATGGGCCAAAGAATTGATTTCTTAGCGTTCATATATAGGCCCGAATGCTGACCGAAAATCTGCATAATGCGGAGGATACGAGGTCCCGTCCGATGTGGATCCATTAGGAAAAACAGGACATCGTCCGCATAAAGGGCGATCCGATCTGAAAACCCCCCCGGCCATTCGAAGCCCCTCACCTGTGCGTCGATTCTAACCCAGGAGGCTAGCGGTTCCATAGCTAAGGCAAATAGATACGGGGAGAGGGCGCACCCCTGCCGGGTGCCGCGTCCTATAGAGAAGGGATCTGATATCGCACCGGCAACTTTAACCGAGGCCGAGAGGTCAGTATATAATAGTCTAATATAGGACATGAATCGTGGTCCTATGTTTAAGCGCTGTAAAAGAGCAAACAATTAGGTCCATCCCAACTTTTTGCCTAATATTGATGTATTTTTACTGAGTGTGCCCTGGGTTCCTGCCAACCAGGTACCCAGGGTCTATGTTCTTTCCCTAAACTGTACTGATGCAAAACCCAATTGGCAACTCTTTGGCCAAATGTAAGTCCCTTGTAAAAGGTACCACAGGTACCAAGGGCACTGTGACCAGGGAAGACCTCTAAGGGCTGCAGCACTTATTGTGCCACCCTTAGAGGCCCTGTACCCTTACACCCACACACTGCCATTGCAAGCTGCGTGCTTTGGTGCAGAACAAAGTGAAGAGTCGGCATGGCACACATCCCTGTGTGCCACGACTACAACCTACTGCCCTGGCATAGGTAAGCCACCCCTCTAGCTGGGTGCACTATACCAGTGGTGAGGGTACAGGTGCATGAGCCCTGTACCCCTACAGTGTCTAAGTCAATTCTTAGACATTGTAAGTGCAGTAATGCCATAAAGAGTATATGGTGCTGGGAGCCTGTCATTACGAACTCCACAGCACCATAATGGCTTTACTGAAAACTGGGAAGTTTGGTATCAAGCTTCTCGGCACATTAAACCCAGTGTGGGATTTAATGCCAGTGTGGGATTTAATGAAAAATGCATTCAGAGGGCAGCTTAGAGATGCCCCCTGAAAAACGACCTAACTCTAGTGTCCTGGCTGAGTGCCTGCTCGCCAGCTGCCACCACCAGACATGTTTCTGGACCCCTAGGTCGAGAGCCTGCCGCTCTGTGTCCTGAAACAAAGCACATCCTGGGACGAGGTGCCAAGCCTCCTCCCCCAGGATGGGCAGGGTCCACGAAGGGGAAGCTTCAAAGGCTTGCCACCTTTGTGAGCTACCCCAGCCATTTGCTGCTCCCAGCAACTGACCACCACCGGTTCTGACCCTTACTTTGGGCGGGAGAATCGGCAGGAAAACCAAGTTAGGAGGACGAGAGGTGTGCCCACCTTTGCCAACCCCACCCCTCAGGTGGGGGAGGCGAGGTGAAGCACAACTCTCAGTCCCCGCCATCTTGCAGAAGGAGGGACCCAGCCAACCAGAGTGAGGCTTATGCCACCCTCCCATTGGAGGGTGGCTTAATAGGGGGTGTACCCACCCCAAGGAGGGGACCCATTGGTCCCGACTTGTACGTACCTGTAACGCCCCTAAATCTAGTATTTAGGGGCAACCCCAAACCTTGCCTCCTCAGACAAGAAGAGAGAAGAAGAAGGACCGAAGAAGCCACGTTGAAAGAAGAAGAGGAGGACACCAACTGACTTGGCCCCAGCCCTACCGGCCAGTCTGAACCTCAAACCTGCTCCAGTGAAATCCCAATATGTCCTGCAGCCAGCAGCCCCCAAGAACCCGGAGGACCTGCCCTGCCTTCCCAAACCAGACTTTGTCTCCTGTGAGCACTGGATTTGCTCACCAACAGACTCTGGCTCTGGCCAAATCTTCGAGTCTGCTCCACTCTGCACCTGACGCCCACGGCCCGAGTTCAAGTGGCCCAACACCACGCGGTCTCCCCGGCGATCCTGACCAGGGATCTGGTGATCCCTGATCTGCCTCAAGCAGTGGCGGCCGGCATGACTTGCGGGTGGTGGGGCGGGCGTGGGGAGGGGGGCTTGGGCCAACAGCGCGAGTTAGCGCAGTGGAAAAAAAAAAGTATAAAAATAATTACGCTTACCTTGCCGCGAATCTCGCTGCGGCCAATCTCGCTACCGCGTCTAACCTCCTTGCTCCTGCTCTCGTTGTGGGACAGGAAACCAGGCTCCCCTGACCAATCACAACGCTGCAAGGCAGTGTTGTGATTGGTTTTGAGCATCCTGGTGGGATGCTCAACCAGGGAATGGGAGCCTGGGCTTGTTCTCCATGCAGGCTGTAATGCAGCCTGCATGGAGAAAGGGGAAAGTGTGCATGACTGGTTTTGGCGGCACGAGAGGGCCGACCAAACTGTCATTGTGCACTTAGGAGTGGGTAAACCACTCCTCTCCTGCCCTGCGTGAGCAGAGCAGCCCCGCCCACCCACCCGCAAAGGAAGGAAATATAAAATGACAATAACTTTTAGTTATTATCATTTTATATTTCCTTTACACTGCTCAAAGCAGTGGGGCGATGCTCCTCCGCCATAGCGGAGGAGCCGCCACTGGCCTCAAGTCTCCAACCGACACCTGCAACCCCTTTCTGGAGGATACCCCGACCGCGACCGGAGGCAGTAAGAAAAACCCGACACCAAAAGACACCCCTGCACCTGACGTCCCATGGCCTTGGGTGGCCCAACCGACGGTGTCCCGGTATCCCCAGGCATCTCAACTTACCTCTCCAACCGTTGGTCGCTTCCAGAAGATCTTCGTCCCCAAGCCTGCAGTGTTTGTTGCAACTGGAGAATCCCCATTGAAATCAACAGGGTACCCAACGCCAAAACAGCACCCTGCCGCCCCTGGGCAGCCGTGGGTGCACCTTGTGTGCTAAATTGGATCCCCCTTTGCCATGAGCCTAACACCAGGAGCTTTGCTCCCACAACCTTGTGGCCTGCTCGTGAGCAGCCACCAACTGGAGGCCCCCTATTCCCTATTGGATAACATTGGTTAACATTGGCACTCTGCAACCGGCCGTCCTAGTGCAGCTGAGGGTGCTTTGAGAGTGCATCCTTGACCCTAGAGGAACCCTGGTTCTAACCCCAGAATACCAACTCCAAAACCTAAGTACTTACCGTTAAACCGATAACACTGTTTTCCCCCATAGGACTGCTTTTCTGTGAAAAATCTTTTAAGTGTGGAGTTAGTTTGTATGAAACCTTGAAAAACTGCAAATGTATAAAAACTGAATTACTTTCCTTTTCTCTAGGAAATGTCCCAGTGTGATACCTAGGCATATCACACTGAGTAGAAAAAGAAACTTAAAAAGTAATCTGAAAAGTAACGTACAAAGTAATCTCAAAAGTAACTGTAAAGTAATTTTGACTGTTGACTTACCTGTAAAAAATACAATTGCATCCAACTGCATTTCAATTGTATTTCAACTGCAATATACCTGAAAGGTAATATTTCACTCACCTGCACCAGGCTTGGCTTGGTTCTAGAAATAAAATAACGAAATAATATTTTTATACAAAGAAATTGGTCTAAGTTCAGTCTTTGAGTGTGTGACTTCATTTCTTGCCTGAGTGTGTACAATAAATGCTTAACACTACTCTCTGATAAGCCTTACTGCTCGCCCACACTACCACAAATAGAGAGTAAGGTACTATTACCTCTGCCTACCTTTGGGGTTCCACTGGACTCTGTGCACACTATACCTTACTTTTGTATAGTATATACAGAACCAGCTTCCTACAGTATCTCCAATGTAAGAGCTATTGGCTTTGCCAATTTGTTTTAGCCATGTTATACACCAGCGTGGCTTCTGTTCAGCATTGCTTGAAGTTAGTGGCATAGAGGAGAGTGACGTGGAGTGTCTGAGTGGAATGGTGAAGAGTGGAGTGCTGTAAAGTGGAGTGGCAGAGAGTGTTGTGTATTGGGGTGGCATAGTGTGCAGGCGCGGTCGGTGGTAGGAGTGCCGGTCGGGCGGTGACGTGGGGGCGGGGAGGGGCAGGGTGGGGGTAGTAAACTACGGATTAAGGCCCAATACAGGTAAGTAAACATTTAAATAAATAAAACGAATTTCGTTGCGCGCACTGCATTGCATTTGACGATGCAGCGCACACAACGAAATTCGTTTTATTTATTTAAATGTTTACTTACCTGTATTGGGCCTTAATCCGTAGTTTACTACCCCCCACCTTGCCCCTCCCCTGCCCCACGTCACCGCCCGACCGGCACTCCTACCACCGACCGCGCCTGATAGTGTGGAGTGGCGTAGAGTGGTGTACATTGGACTGCTTTAGAGTAGATTGGCCTAGAGTGTTGCAGAGTATAGTGGCATTGAATTCAGCGGTGTAGAATGCAGTGTTGTAGAATGCAGTGGCATAGATTAGAGTGGCGCAGAGTGCTGTGGCGTAGAGTGGTGTGAAGTTGCGTAGAGTTGAGTGATGCAGAGGGCAGTGGCACAGAGTAGAGTGGAGTGGCATAGAGTGGAGTAGCGTGGAGTAGTGCAGAGTAGAGTGGCATAGAGAGCAGTGGCGTAGAGTACAACGATGCAGAGTATAGTGCAGTGGTGTAAAGTTGAGTGATGCATAGGGCAGTGGCACAGAGTAGAGTTGAGTGGCATAGAGTGCCGTGGCCTAGAGTGGCACAGAGGAGAGTAGCACAGAGTGGTGGAGAGTAGAGTATAGTGCCGTAGAGTACAGTGGCAGAATGGAGTAGTATAGAGTGGAGTAGTGCAGAGTAGAGTGGCATAGAGTTCAGTGGCAGAGAGTGCAGTTTTGCAGAGTAGAGTGTCAGAGTGTAGTGGTGTAGAGTGCAGTGGCATAGAGTGGAGTAGAGTGGTGTGGACTGCAGTAGTGTAGAGTAGATTGAAGTGCTGTAGAGTGGAGTGGTGCAGGGTAGAGTGCAGTAGGGTAGAGTGCAGTTGCATAGAGTGGCATAAAGTTTGATGGCGTAGAGTAAAGTGGTGTAGAGTTCAGTTGTGCAGAGTAGATTAGAGTGGTGTACAGTGGATTGGTGTAGAGTGCAGGGGCATAGAGTTGAGTGTTGTAGAATAAAGTGCATTGGCGTAGAGTGCAGTGTTGCAGAGTGGCGTAGAGTACAGTAGCGTAGAGTGGAGTTGTGCAGAGTAGAGTGGCGTAGAGTGCATTGGCATAGAGTAGAGTGGTATAGGGTAGAGAGGCGTGAAGTGGTGTAGAGTGCAGTGGCATAGAGTGCAGTGGGGTAATGGGGAGCGGTGCAGATTAGAGTGCAGTGGTGTGGAGTGCAATGGCGTGGAGTGCAATGGCCTGGAGTGCAGTGGCGTGGAGTAGCGTAGAGTGGAGTAGCGCAGAGTAGAGTGGCATAGCGGTCAGTGGTGGAGAGCTCAGTGTTGCAGAGTAGAGTGTCAGAATGCAGTCATATAGGGTGGCATAGAGTACGGTGATGCCAAGTATAGTGGAGTGGCACAGAGTACAGTGGTTAAAAGTAGAAGGGTGTAGAGTGCAGTGGTGTAGATTAGATTGAAGTGGAGTAGAGTGGAGTGGTGCAGGGTAGAGTGCAGTTATGTACAGTGACGTAGAGTGGCATACAGTGTAATGGCGTAGAGTAAGGTGGTGTAGTGTAGAGTACAGTGGCATAGAGTGCAGCTGTGCAGAGTACATTGGAGTGGTATTCAGTGGATTGGCATAGAGTGAAGGGCATTGAGTTGAGTGTTACAGAGTAATGTGTATTGGTGTATAGTGTATTGGTGTATAGTGTATTGGCATAGAGTGCAGTGGCTTAGAGTGCAGTGTTGCAGAATGGAGTAGAGTGGAGTTGTGCAGAGTAGATTTGTGTGGCCTAGACTGGAGGGGTGTAGAGTGCAGTGGTGTAGAGTGCATTGGCATAGAGTAGAGTGGTGAAGAGGGCATACAGAAGAGTGGAATGTTGCAGAGTGCAGTGGTGTGGAGAAAAGTGGAGTGGTGCACAGGAGAGTACAGTGGTGTGGAGTGCAGTGGTGTGGAGTAGAGTTCAACGTCATAGAGTGCAGTGGCACAGAGTAGATTAGAGTGCAGTGGCGTGGTGTAAAGCGGAGTGGTGCAGAGTGGAGTTTGCATGGTGTGGTAGCACACTGCCATTACAGACAACACATTTTCAATTGAAATGACCATTACATTTGCACAGACATACAGTTTTACTAATAAAACTATACCGTTCACAGACGAAAATGTGTGAAAATTGCATCATCTCAGTGTAATTATTTGTTTTGATCATATTAAAGTATTTGTTTCCAACACATTTCAGAAACCAGAACAAATGTGCTAATTCTGTTATATCCCGAAATGCTTACACAGTTAATTTAAATGTTGTTGTGAGCTAGAAAAAAACTCTTACGTACCTGCCCCCAGTATCCAGCAAAATTGTCACATAAATCCTCACTTTGACGTCAGAGAAAGAAAAGTAAACAAGCACCCTCAGAAGACAGCACCTTACATTTGACCTCAGTTTTTGAATGCACAGCAAATGTGACGAGATAAGAACAAAATGTATAGGCCTGTTTAAAGAAAGGGGGCACTCAGAAGGATAAGACAATGCCTGACATTTGACCTCAGTCTTTGGATGGACATCAGAAGTGGTCCATGGAGTTTGCTGACTACAATGCCTGTGAGGCAGCTTCAACTGGTGTCTTCATTGCACTTTGAAAATGGTACCCATGTGCTCACTGTCATCTAGGCCACAACATTGTCATTCTTCTACTGCTCCATGGAGACACCAGAAGTTATGGTACTGAAGTTACTCCTGGAACAAGTTTCCTGAATCTGGAAGCCAACTACAACTTCCCTATGGGCACTGGGAAATCACATTTTGTGGGAATGTACCTGACAGGACACTGAATTCTCAGCAGGGAGAATGTGAGGTCCAGATTTCTGCCTGGAGCCCCAGGTTCCTTATGTACTGGGACACTCTTTTGTCCTTAGTGCCCAGGTCTACAAGAATTTGACCATCTGGCAAATTCCCATACACCCCATCCTGTACAATGATTGTGAAATAATGAGCACAGAGAAAATGAAGTTAGGAAAGAGGTAGAAACAATTAGAACTATACTATGTGCCAATATGTAAGCCACAACCCTGATCCACCACTCCATGCATCACTCATCAAAGATAACTAAGCAACACTTCAGAGCAGAATAAAGCAGGGCAGATGGCCATTAACACAATTCACATGGAACGGTGGTGGTATTCCTTCTTCTCATGGATGGTTGAGAAGTTTGTGCTTGACTTAAAAGTATGTTTCCACAATGTTCTGCGCAATCCCTGTGCTTTGGGTAGTAACAGGATAGATGTCCTTCCTTTATGACAAAAACGTGTTCAAGAGGAGAGATAAGGGGTTTGTAGAGGAATTAGTGGACAGGAAGTGGAAGGGAAAAAGAGGTATTTAATAAAAAGCTAGAGAGACTAATGGCCATTGAAGAGGCTTTTAATTGTGCTTGCGGAAAAAGCACAAAAGAGGGGATTGTGAAAGATAAATGAAAAGCACAACATGGACCTTGAGCAGAAAACAAAAATAAAATGCCTGTGTGCAGATGACCTCCTGACCAGTGCTCCTCTCCTCAACACCAAGAAATTCTCTGAAGGCCACTTTTCATGCCATGTTGACCCTGAAAGAATGCAAACTAGTAGTTTCTGCTTTGCAACGTTTGTTATCCCTGCACATTGCTTACATATATCACCGTACAAGGATGAACTATTAAGCCTTTTACTTGCCATTATGTTTTGGGTAGCTGGAACTTTTTCGACATGCAGGAAGTCTTGCTTAAATGATATCGCACACCTGTTAAGTAGTAAAACATTATGTTTGTACAGGCCTCCTCTGGGGAACCAGATTACCTCTGGCTGTGTAGATTTATATAGATACTGCCTTTGTTTTCGGTCTCGGGGTGACTCTGGGGACTGATGTTCTCCATTGGTCAACACACTACCTCACGCTACGTCTAAATAAATGTGTGTTCTGGTATTACCTAAGTAAAGTGTTTTTTTTCTTCAACAGTCTGTAAATTAGCACGAGTGCACCAATGAGGTGGGGTAGGGGTACATTGCAATCTGGCCAGTGTACCCCTTAAATCATGGTGGTTTGTAGTGATTCTTTGAATATTACTGCTAATCCCCCTCTGGTTACCCCTTTATAGTTCTGTGCACAGCTTTGATATCCTATTGGGACTGCATCAGCAGGCAGTTCAAGTGGGAGGTTTGGTGAGTTTTGAGAAAGTAAGGCATATAGGGGTGTTGGTTGTGAAAGACTTTGATAAGGGTGAGTATGCGAGGTATGAGGAGGAAGGAGGGAGAGATGAGAGCTGAGAGCAAGGTGAGAGTGAAGAGAAGGATGTTGTTGAGAAGGCAACACTGTATTCTGGGTGCTTTTCTTCCCTCTTAAAGATGACTGAGAGTCTTAACTGGGTGAGTTATGTGACATTAGTGTGGAGGGTAGAGTTGTTCAGTGTCTGAGGCAGTAGAGAGTAGGGTAATAGGTGTAGTGGATACCCTGTTGAACATGTGAGAAAAAGCAACAGGGTGGAGGAGAACAAAAGAGGGAGAGGCATCATGGGACCCTGGTTTGTCCCTTTACAGCACCTGTTGAAAGTTTCTGTGTTGGGGGATGGGAGAAGGTTAGAAGGGGACTTAGGAACTCACAAGGTTGAAATGGATCTTAGTTGTATGTCTGGCTTTGTGCTTGCTTTTAGCTCAAGTTAAAAATTAATTTACTTATAGTCAATATTAGTTTACTTGTATGTTTAAGCAAACCATATAAACGGTAATGCTCCTTCTGGTAGATACTCGATCCAATCGCAGATTATTTACCCCCTCCCCTCGATGGCAGACTGGATATGGAGATTTTTTTGCAGCAGTACTCCCGCACGTTTGTAGGTGGATCCGTGCAGCTCTGCACTCACTCCATACTGCCCTGGAAGAGATGGAGCCCAGCTGCACGTAATCACCACCCATGAGCGCTGACATCAGTTTCTTGTCTTTTGCCTTTCTGCAACTTCAGGCAAGGAGTGTGAACAATTGTTGGTATTAGTGTACTGATCACTAACTTGGGACCTTTTCGAGAGGTTTGAGAGGCCACTCTCCACAGAATGGAGAGGAGGGAGAGCAGGGAGGAATCGATTATCTACTAGAGAGAGCATTACCAAAGGTCAGTATCTTGTTCATCTGATATATATGTGTAACCACAGATTCCTCACCATTGAAGAGATACCACAGCAGTACCTCGCAGGTGGGAGGGCATGTGGACTGAACTCAGATAAAAAGTCTTTCAGAACTGAGTGGGCGAAGTGTCTTTCTCCTGGGCATGGCTGTCAAAGCAGTAGTTCTATATGAAAGTATGCGCTGATGCCCACATTGTGGCCTGCTAGATATCAAGGACAGGTACCCCCGTGTAAAGTGATGGTTTGCCCAACGTGGAAGGGAGTCACGACTTTTGGTAAGAAGACTGCCCGAGACCTCAGCACCAATTTGTCTAGATAAATGTGGTGTAGGGTGGTTGCATTAATAGTACCTGCAGTTAACTCACATGACGAGCTGATATAATTACAATGAGGAAAACAGTGGTCAATGTCAAAAGACACAGCGAGAAGCTATGCATAAGCTCGAAAAGCGTACACACAAGGAATTTCAAGATCAAATTAAGGTCCCACTGTGGAATCACAAATGGTTTGGGAGGGATAGTGTGTCAGATCTTTAATAAATCTCATTGCAATAGGTCATTTGAACAAGGGGAGTTGGTACGGCAAACAGAAAGGCCTTAGTCCTGCAAGGCCCACTCCAAGGCCTTGCAGTACTATGGATTCTAGTACCTAGTCCAAACCACCACTTCAAAGAAGCACTTTCTTCCGTTGGTGGCCCATGTGGCGAGTCAAAATCTATCTCAGGGGAGGTGTCAAGCCCACTGGCATTTTCTAAATCAAGGTGTAAGTCATCATCAGTGTAATGAGGGGGGAACAAGCCATCCTACTTCCCATCATAATCATCAATATTTTGGGGTGCACTGTGCTGTGGCACAGAGTCAGAATCATAGCCAAAAAGAGAATAGAGCCTCTGCTGATAGCTGCGACACAGTAGAGGCACAGGATTAAAGTCAGGGTGTAAGACAACAGGTTGCACTTTTGTAATCAAAATCACACTTGGGATCTAAGGGAGATACCCCTGAGAAGAGTGTACCACTCCCTATTAGTGTATTAAACTCACAAAAAGGTACGTTCTCAAAAAAATGTGGGGGATTAGAGAAAGATCTTACTTTAAGGACGAGAACCCTCACTCACCCGAAGGTGACATGCTTCATCATAGGGCTCCCTCCTCACACCGTGCCCGAAAGGTCCCCGGTGTGGGCTACAACTCCACCCAAAAAATATTTACTGGAGAGGAGCTGAGGTGTTTTCAATGGGGGGACCAATGACATAAGTGAGTGAGGGGCAGAGTGCAAAAGAATGTATGAATTGTTAAAACTGTCTCATGGGACCTAGTACCTTTATTCAATGGTACCCTTGGACAGGATTAAAAGCGAAGAGGACTAGGGGTTAAAAACAAATATACCCCTGCTAAAGGTCAACATGTTTCTGCCCTAACTCGACTCCAGCCGGAGTTCATGGGCATTCCTCAGGACCAAAAAACAAAGCAAGTCACTCTGCATCCAATAAGTGAAACACAACAGATGATTATACTGGCCGTCAAGGTTTTGAGCCGTGTACATAAGGCGGGTGATTAATACACCGTCTTCATCTGGAAAAATAGAAATAAGAAGAATAACCATAGGGTGCTTTTGAAGCATAGACTTGTTTTACCCCCAGCAGTCAATAGTAAAGAAGTATAAAGGAACCAAGGTTACCTGATAAGGGGATTCAGTTTACCTCTCTTCAGCCATAAGGTACCCCACATCAGTCTCCGTTACTGAAAAGTAATATATTTGAGAAGAAAGGAAAAACAAGGACAAAACACACACATGGCAGTGGCGTGTGAAAGACAGACCACTTAGTATCATCAAATGATTATCTTCTGGGACATGGGAGCGTGCAGTGGGTAATATACGACCTATGCAAGTGTGAATCAGAAAGAATGGCCTGCTTATCCCACACATGATATCCTAAGGCAAAACAGTAATGTCCAACTGGGTATGGTTTGTATCACATAGCCGGTTTCGTACAAAATTCAAAACTGTGTGTGAGCAATACATGCACGTTATCCTGCATCTAAATTAAAAAAGGACCCCATCTTGAGTGCATGCTCTTCTCGTAAATAGGTCCGGGAAAGTTGAGTGATAATCATTACGATCCAAAGAAGATACGATAAAGAAAACGGCTACAAATACAAAGGACACGAGCCCTAGGCTCATATGACCAAACGGAAGTTGTGTATGACACATTTCTAGTTATGGAACACATAATAGGGCACCCAACTAAGCCTCCAAGGGACTGTGATCATATTCCCCCAGTTTGGTGGAGTATCCATCACGTGATAAGTGCAGGTCTCTTTTGAAAACAAGGATTACCGGCTGCGAAATAACGGGTACAGTGAAAGCCACATTACAGTATTATTCAGAGTGTAAGTTAGGAACCAATAAAAGTTGTGTACCACCTCCCTCAAGGTACGAAACGGGCCGGGTTTCAAAAATACTACATTACCACTCACCTGTATCGCGATCCGAGATGACCTCGCTACGGCGGGGTCCTGGCAAGAGGCTGGGGCATCGTGACTGGGAGATTAAAAAAGAAGCTGGGGAAGTGACGTCAACAGTAACGTACGTCAACTTCCTCAAGGATCATGGGAAATGTAGTTTGCAACCCAACATACTACCGGTATAATCTCCTGATTCGAACAAAATAATGAGCAACAAGGTAGTTTCGTTCAGCACCATTACATGTCAAAGTATCTACGGGCACACATCACAGGATCTCATTCCCTCACCTGACATCCATAAATCTTGAGGACAGTCTTCTGTGGTAGTAGAGTCTAGTTCGATGTAGATTGTCGAACGACTCAGCAATAGAACATCCTACCAGGAACAATAAAAGTGGCAGTAACGGAGAGGCAATATAGTGGTAAATATACCAGATATTCGGGGGTGTCAAAAACCCCAAGTCCAATGTAGTGAAAAATAAAACACTACTCAATAGGATTGTAAAATGCAGAACCACGTTGTTTCAAAACAGGGACCAATACTGGATTAAAAGCTGGTCAACAAATCATGTACCCAAGCTGGTCCAAAGAATATCAGCATTCAGTCCTTGTGTGTCACACCGAAGTCTAAAAATCCACCTCTGTTCTCTGTGGAACAAGACAAATTTGCGAGTACGCATCTCTCTGACATAATTGGGTTTATCAATAATAATCCAGTGAATGTCATCTACTGTGTGCCCTGCACTGAGGAAGTGTTGTGTGAGTTTCGTGTTGTCTTTCTTGCATCTGATGGAGCTGCGATGCTCTCCTATTCTCAGCTTTACCTTACATGTAGTCATGCCTATGTACTTTAGGTTACATGGGCAGCGCAAGAGATAAATTACCCCTTCTGTATTGCAGTTAGTTAAGGCATGTAGCACCCACGGGGTAGTAAGGCTCATATCTACAGAGAGTGATCTCGATGTAAAGTGGCAGACGGAGCATGAGCCACAGGGATAATGTCCCTTTGCTGGTGTAGTTGACCATAATGTATTCTGTCTAGCAGGAATGGGTAAATTCCGTGGTCGTGTATGTACTATCATGTCTTTGATGTTCCTACTACGTTTTAGAGCAAACAGGGGTTTCGATAGTTGGTTAGCGCCACTGTTCAAAATGAGCCAGCTCCTATTAATTTCTTTACCAAATCTGTCAGATAGCTGTAAGTGCTGACACAGACCAGGCGATCCATCGGGCTCTTTGTAACAGTATCCAATAGAGCTTCTTGATTGTTATTTCTTGCTCATTTACAGGCTTTCTGTACCACCTTGGTAGGGTAAGCATGTTGTGTCAGATGGGAACTCAGCATTTCTGCATGTTCTTTGAATCTTTTTACTTCTGTGCAGTTATGTCGTAACCTCAGAAATTGCCCCACAGGGAGGTTATTCCTAAGTGAGTGAGGATGGAAACTAGTGTATCTCAAGAGGGAGTTGCGAGCCGATGGTTTGGTGTAAAGTTCAGAATAAATCCCTCCATCCTTTGGATAGAGTAAAAGGTCCAAAAACGGTAGGGAGATTTTGCTAAACTCATAGGTGAACTTCAAATGAGGGTTTCTCGAATTTAGCCAATTTGCAAATGTGTCGAGAGACGTAACTGAACCTTCCCAGATCACCAGTATATCGTCGAAATACCTCTTCCAAACTCTCAGGTTGGAAGAGAATGGATTTTCCAGAGAGTAGATATACTGAGTTTCAAAATTGTGCATGTACAAATTCACCATACTAGGGGCAAATGTACTGCCCATGGATGTCCCAGTGACCTGTAGGTACAAGTGTTACCCATACTGAAAAACGTTTTCCTTTAGAGCAAGCGTGGCACATTGAAGCACAAAGGAAATAGGTGTCAGGTCTTCTCGTTCCCGTTGCTTTAACAGAGATCTTATTGTGTCCAGGGATTCATCCTGTGGGATATTAGTGTAGATGGATTCTACGTCGAAAGATGCTAGTACATGAATCCCTGGATCAAAAGAAAACTCAGGGTATTAAGAATATGCTTAGTATCTTGTAGATACGAAGGCATCTCTGTGACCATCGGACGTAGAAACCAATCTACAAATTGGGAGAGAGGTTCAAGTACAGACCCTATCCCGGACACAATCGGTCTCCCTGGTGGTGGTCTAGTGGGTTTATGGACCTTAGGTAACACATAGAAGTAAGGAATTTTGGGTTGTTTTTGAACCAAGAACTCAGCCTCACTCTTTGTAATCCAGTTCGAATTCAATGCATTGTCTACCATCGATTTGATATGGGCCAGCAATCTCGGGGTAGGGTCTAAACTCAGATGGCGATAATATTTCTCATCGCTGAGTTGTTGAAGACATTCAGATTGGTAAACATGTAGGTCCATAATAACAGTGGCACCTCCCTTATCCGCAGGTTTGATTACAATACCAGGGTCAGAACCCAGCGTTTGGAGACATTGTAACTCCTTCTTAGACAAATTAAAAAAGGAGTTCTGGCTGAAGGCCTCAATCTGTCCTATTCTTTTATCAAGGCTTTCTCAAAGGTAGCCACTTCAGGTGGAACCAGGTGAAGTGGTGGATTGAATGTGGTCTTGGGTTTAAGGCCTGTATTAGTCTCTCGATCAGGGAGCACATTCTTCTCATCCCCTTGAAAGAAAAATGTCAGTCTTACTTTTCTGAAGAATTGAGCTAATTCAATACGTGTGGTAAAATCATCTCCCAAATGAGTGGGTACAAACCCTAAGCCTTTGTTCAAGACCTCATGTTCCAAAGAGGATAGAATCTTGGAACTGAGGTTGATGATTAAGTCGTCAGGGTACTGGTTGATGGAGACGGGTCCCTTGTCATGACCCGCTGTTCGATCGAGGGATCCCATTGTACCCTCTATGTGTCTTGTTGGTTGTTTGGCCTGGACCCCCTTCTTCTACGGCCTCTCCCACCTTGACATTGTTCTAAAAAAGGATAGTTAGGTGTTCCAAAGGGTATAGGGTGGAACTGATGCATTGGGTATCCCCAAGGTTGGGGAGGCCACCAAGGGCCTTGAGGCGGTTGTGTGGAGGGTCTATTATATCTGCCTCTTGATTGGTAGCCCCTTGGTTGGAATGGAGTGTTGTAATCACTTCAGTCAGAATCACACAGAGGTGCTCCATTCCTCTGAATTTGAAGTCCAGTCATCAGTGCCCTGTCTCCAACCTCTCACTCATCTTCGGTTGGTATTCTTGGTGGATGCAGATACATAGTCATCTTTTATGTATGGATACACTTTCTCATGGGTAAAGCAGTCCATATCTTTTTTCAGCTTATTGATCTTATACTTGAGGATCCCTTCTCAGGTCTCCGTCAGTAGTAGACCTCTTCCAATTTCTTTTTATAAGCTGAAATCTGTACAGTCACCTTAATCTGAGATTCTAGTTGTTGTATCTCAATCAGTAATTGGTCCGCGAACTCCTTAGCTGTGTTGATCAGAAGGATTAGCCAATCTCGTGTACATCTCCACAAGATCAGTGACCATTTCTTTTTGAAGATCTTATTATCAAGAAATAGACATGGAACATTGGTAACAATAAGGCCCTGTGGAGCTATATTGCCTCTCAGATACTCCGTGAGTATAGCTGCATGCATTGCAGTTCTCAATTGTTGTTTTTTCAAATTGGAAAGTTTGTTCCATTCTTCCGTTTGATTCATAATGGTGGTCAATGTCGTGTCTAGAAGACTGGGTGTCTGGAGTATTGACTGAACCATGCCTTCGTCCAAAGCTAGTCCCACACTCTCTGCCATGTTTAAAATTCGTGTTGTAGTGTCCCCAAGGTTACATACAGAACCAAAAAGAAAGTAATAATAATCTCTCAAACTTCTGAGTGATTGTATATTCTGTGTATAATAATAAAATGGAGGGGTTGCTTCAGATCCACAGTCCCTTGACTGTACAATAATCAAAATCACACTTGGGATCTAAGGGAGATACCCCTGAGAAGAGTGTACCACTCCCTATCTGTTAGACTTGGCATCTTTTGGCGTGTTTCCCCTGAGTTTTTGCTTTCTGACCTCCCGGTTTTGACTCTGTTTTGTGCTGGTTTAGTGTTTCTGCGCACTTTACGCACTGCTGATCAGTGGTAAAGTGCAAGTGCTCCTGTAAGAAATGTGTTATGGATTGGTATTTCCATGTTTGGCTATTTGATTTATGTGTCAGTCCCTAGTAACGTGCACTGAGTGTGCCAGGGCCAAATGCTGCTGGTGGGCTTGCAGCACTGGTTGTGCCACCCACCAAAGCAGCCTGCAAAATGTGTCTCAGGCCTGCCACCGCAGAGCCTGTGTGCAGTCTGTGACTGCCATGTCGACTTGGCAAGTGCACCCACTTGCCAGTCCCTAAACCTTCCCTTTTGTACATATTAGTCACCCCTATGGTAGGCCCAAGGTACCCCTGTGGGCAGGGTGCATTGTAGGAAAGGTAGGGCATGCCCTGGTGTGCGTGGCATGCCCTGGTAGTGAATTACAGCCTATTTCGTTTTTCACTATTGAAAGGCTTCCTGTCCCCCATAGGCCAGAATGGGCAGTTTTGATTATTACATCTTATAATCCTAACTGACTCCGGGAACATGGTAGAAATTTGAGTTTAGTATGCCTGAACTCAGAATGATAAAATACATCTTTTAGTGAAGTTGGTTTTAACATTCTGTGTTTGAAAATACCACTTTTAGAAAGTAGGTATTTTCTTGTCTAACTATCCAGGCCTGCCTCTGCTAGGTTGTGTATTCCTTGTCTGGAGTTTGAGTGACAGGGCTGGGGGATTCCAGGAGACAGAATGAGTCCGCCCAGTGGTGAATAGAGAGATCTGCATCTAGATGGGAGGGAGGAGTTGAACCTGGGACCTGAATAGGACTGTGCCGGCCCCCCACAGTGCTGGCTCCACCCCCTGTGGTGCGTCGGATGTCTCTGCCCTGCACTGTGAAAGAAGAGAAGGTATCATGTCAACAAAGTGCTCCAGGGCTGTGCTTTCCCTCCACAATGCTGGCTCCACCTCCTGTGGGGCGTCTGATGTTTCTGCCCTGCAGTGTGAAAGGAAAGAAAGAGCCTTGTCAACAGAGTGCTCCAGAACTGGTTTGGACTAGGCAAAGGCTTCTCTGCCTCCAGAGAACAAAGGAATTTGGGATATAAATATTGGGGCCCTGACCCCATGAATTTAGATCTCGCTGGAATCAAGGAACCTGCCAAGAAGAAGAGCTGGAGAGCTGCTAGGAGGAGTACTGCCCCTTTGCTGAGTTATTGCCTTGTTGGGTTGGCCTGCAGTTGCTGCTTCTGTCTTGGGCAGTGAAAGGACTGGACTGAACTTTCTACTCTTTGTACTGAGAATCTCCAAGGGCCTGAAACCGAGCTGGCCTCCTGTTAAGAAGTCTCAGGGACTGCAAAGACTTCACAACCCTCTGGGTACCGCTTCTGGAACCGCTGTTTCAGTTGCCACAGAGGAAGGGAACCGCAACCGACTCCGTCAACCGACTCCATCGCTGGCCCGGTGTCCTGTTTGCACCGCAGACCGCATCGCCCCGCAACCCTGGTCTCACCGACGACGACGTCCGACGCCGTCAACATCGAGCCGCTGTTTGCATCGTGACCTGTGGGCACCGCAGTTCGCATCGCATCGCTTCACTGTACCGGCCGGACCAGACCGACGCTGTCACTGCATCTGGCTCAACCATCGTGACCGCATCGCAGTTGGGGCACCGCTCGCACGCTTCGCGACGCACCGCTCCGACTCGCACCACTCCGACTCGCACCGCTGTCCGACGCCAGCTCCCGCACTCCGGCTTGGTCGCCTGCATCGCAACCTGCCAGCACCGCATCGAGCACCGTCTCACCCTGCATCGCCCGCCTTGGTCTCACCGACTCCGTCTGCACGACTGTCATCGAGCCGCTGCCTGCACCGCATCGAGAGGACACCGCACCTTGCATCGCTCCGTCTTGCACCGCAACCGCGACGAACGCCGACCGGCTCGTACACTCCGTACCAGCCACAACGAGAAAGGTACTGTGACCAAGTCTGTGCACGACTCTGCCGGCCCGTATCGACGCGGTCGGCTGGATCTGTTGGACTTTGTTTGTTTTCAGCATCGCGGTAGACTCGGACGGAGCTACCGACTCGCACAAACATTGTTTTTCACGATTTCTGCAAAGAAGAAGTTATCTTGCAACGTATTCATTTTTAAAGTATTTGTATGGTGGATTTTTATCGTATTTGGTCTTGTCTTGAGTATATAAAAATATTGGTTATTTTTCTAAACTGGAGTGGTGTCCTTTTGTAGTGCTTACACTATATTACTGTTGGTTATGTGCAAATGCTTTACACACTGCCTCTAGAATAAGCCTGACTGCTCGTGCCAAGCTACCAAGGGGGTGAGCAGGGGTTATTTTGGGAGTGTAACTCCCTTATCCTGACTAGGAAGAAGGGTCCCTACTTGGACAGAGGTGCAAGCCCTGGCCAACTAGAGACTCCCATTTCTAACATTGGTTGTCAGCGGTGAGGATAGGACTTGTGTTTGCACTTGACTTTCAGTGATTGGTGTGCACTACAACCATATCGCAGACCATTACGTACCACATACTGTCTCTTCTTCTTTTGGCCTATTTTTGATCTTGCCAGTTTTCAACTCACTACTTTCATCATGCCTGAATCAACTGCATCATCCGTTGCATCTCTGGAAGTTATCTTTGAGGAGGATAGGTTGGAATCCTATGCCGTAAAGGAGCTACGAGCGATTTGTAAAAACCTGAATGTCCAAATTAAAGGCCTCACAAGGAAGGAGGAGCTACAGAAGGCGCTGAGGGCCTGGGTAGCAGCCAGACATGCCAGTGGGCAGCCTGGTAATCTCAGTGAGGAGGTGGAGGAGCCTATTTCCAGGGTAGATGTGCTTTTGGGTGGGGGGGAACCCGCCAGGTCAGGCAGCAGCAGTCTGTCCCCAGAGGAGCTGGAGGACAGGCGGGAGGCAAGGCAGTTTGAGCTGCAGAAGCTCAGGCTGGAGAGTGAGCGGGAGGAGAAGAGGTAGGAGAGGAGATTGGCCATGGAGGAGAAGAAGATGCTCTTAGAGCATGAGAGAGAACTGAAGGAGCTAGAACTTAGGAGTAAGTCAGGCTCAGATGGTGGCAGCAATTCGTCCAGAAAGGCAGACAGGATTGTGCACATTCCCAAGAATGTAGGCAAGGAGTTCAAGAAGGGGGATGACATACAAAGGTGGTTTCAGGGTAATGAGGCAGCCATACACATGAATGGGGTCCCTGAGGAAAATTGGGGAGCAGGATTGTGGCCACTTTTCCCTGAAGAAGCAAGGGATGCTCCGATAGCTTTGGGTAAGGGGTATCACCTCACCTATGCTGACATGAAGGATGCCCTTCTCACTAAGTATGGTCTTACTCCTGAAAAGTACAGGGATCAGTTCAGGTCCAGTAAGAAGTCTGATGCCAACACTTGGTTGGAATGTGTGGATGTGTTCTGCAGGTCTCTGGATGGCTGGGTAAAGGGCAGTAATGTGACAGATTTTCAGGGGCTCTACAACTTGATTGCATGGGAGCACTTGTCTAGTCTATGTTTTGCAGATCTGCGCCAGCACCTAGTGGATATTAAGCTAACTGACCCCAGGAAGCTTGCTATGGAGGTGGACCGCTGGGTGAGTACCAGGGTCCACAAGAAAGCGTTTGGGGGAGACTCAGCCAAAGGTGGGCAGGGTCCCCAGCAAAAAAGTGGGGGGACAAGGGTAAAAGTCAGGAGTTCTCTAAAGGGCCCCAAACTAGTACCCAGGGTAAAGGTTCCCAGCCCCCAGGTAAGAAAGCAGTGGTCTCTTCAGGGAAGCCTGCTGAGACCGGCCCCGCAAGTGTTATGCATGTGACCAGGTAGGCCACATGAGGGGGACCCCAAGTGCCCGAAGGGGCCACAGCCACCCACCGGTGGACAGTCCAAGGTGTTGGCTAGTGTAGCGCTGGGGGAGGAGGGGTGCCCACTGGAGGGTGGGGATCCCGCAGAAATGACCCTTGTCTCACTAGGGGACAGTGAGATGGTCCCAGGAAACCAGGTGCCCCCTAACACAAAGAAATACAGCACCTGGGTGACCATTAATGGAAATAGGGTAGAGGCTCTCAGAGACACTGGAGCCAGTGTGACCTCAGTCCGGTGTCACCTGGTGTCTGAGAAGCAAGTAGTCCCAGGAGCGTTCCACCAAGTAGTTGCTGTAGACAACTCAGAGCGCCAATGTATGGTGGCGCAGGTTCCCTTTGAATGGGGGGGTCTCAGGTCCCTTGAGGGTGGTTGTGAGCCCTACCATGCCTGAGGATTGTCTGCTAGGAAACGACCTGGAGCAGTCCTTGTGGAAGGATGTTGAGCTCAGGTATCACTTGGAGATGCTTGGGTTGCCAGAGTGGGCATGCGTGTCCACTCGGTCAATGGCAGCCAGGAAGGGTAGTCAAGAGGACTTGGCGCCTGAAACAGTGGCCCAAGTCCCTGCCAAGAGAAAGGGCCGGGGCGCGGGAAACCGGCCCCTGATGTTCCCATGGACCGGGAGGAGGCGGACCTTGAGGGGACGCCCGGTGCCTACAGGGGAGCAGGTAGCCGAACTGGGAGACACCTCTGAGCTGACCCATTGGCAGCAAGAAGGGGGTCCCACCAGGGAGGAGTTCTGCAGGGAGCAGAAAGAGTGCCCTTCTCTAAAGGGTCTGCGGCGGCAGGCTGCAGACCAGGCAGCTGGTAACCAGTCTGGATCTCACCTGATCTATTGGGAGAAGGATCTCCTGTACAGCGAGCCTAAGGTCCCTGAGCCTGGGTCAGCCCGTGTGCTGGTGGTACCCCAGCGCTTCAGGACCTTCCTACTGGGTCTGGCTCATGACGTGCCTTTAGCAGGACATTTGGGGCGGGACAAGACCTTTGACAGGCTTGTCACCCACTTCTTTTGGCCCCAAATGAGAAGGCAGTCAGATGGACATTGTAGGTCTTGCCAAACTTGCCAGGCAAGCGGTAAGAGTGGGAGGAGGGTCAAAGCTCCTCTCCAACCCTTTCCAGTTGTTGGAACACCCTTTGAAAGGGTAGGGATGGATATTGTGGGGCCACTGGATCCCAAGACAGCCATGGGCAACAGGTACATCCTGGTCTTGGTGGACCATGCCACCCGGTACCCTGAAGCAATCCCTCTCAGGACAACGACGGCGCCAGTGGTGGGCCGGGCGTTAATGGGGATCTTTTCCCGTGTGGGATTCCCCAGAGAGGTGGTTTCTGACAGAGGGAACAATTTCATATCCAAGTATATGACATCCCTGTGGAAGGAATGTGGTGTAACCTACAAGTTCACCACCCCTTACCACCCCCAAGGTAATGGTCAGGTGGAGAGATTCAACCAGACCTTAAAAGGCATGATAAAGGGGTTGACAGAACCCATGAGGCATAAGTGGGACGTCCTCTTACCATGCCTGCTGTTTGCCTACAGGGAGGTGCCACAGAAATCTCTAGGGTTCAGCCCCTTTGAGCTTCTCTATGGCCACCCTGTGCGAGGACCTCTCAGTTTGGTGAAGGAAGGCTGGGAGGCAGCTCCCAGGAAATCTCCCCAGGATGTGTTTAGTTACATGCTGGCCTTCAGAAACCAGACTGCACGCTTCAGGAAACTCGCTCAGGTGAACCTAGAAGCAAGCCAGGAAGAAATGAAGAAATGGTATGACCAGAATGCCACTCTGGTCGAATTTCAACCTGGGCAGAAAGTGTGGGTGATGGCCCCAGTGGAACCTTGTGCCTTGCAGGACAAGTGGACTGGGCCATTTGAGGTGGTGGAGCGCAAAAGTGACGTCACCTACCTGGTGAATTTGCAGTCTCCAAGGAACCCTTTGAGGGTCCTCCATGTGAACCGCCTCAAGCCTCACTTTGAGAGGTCTGAAGTAAGCATGCTCTTGGCGACAGATGATGGGGTGGAAGAGGAGAGTGAACCTCTCCCTGACCTCCTGTCCACCAAGGAGCACGACGGGTCAGTGGAAGGTGTGATCCTCTCCCCTGCACTGACCCCTGAGCAGCAGAGCGACTGTCACCAGTTGTTGGGACAGTTTGCCCCACTGTTCTCTCTGACCCCAGGTGTTACTCACTGGTGTACCCATGACGTGGACACCGGTGACAGCCCTCCTGTAAAGCACAAGATTTACAGGTTGACTGACCGGGTCAGGGCCAGCATCAAGGAGGAGGTCTCCAAGATGTTGGCGTTAGGGGTGATCGAGCCCTCCAACAGTCCTTGGTCCAACCCAGTGGTTTTGGTCCCAAAGGCTGCTGCACCCGGTGCCACTCCAGAACTCCGGTTTTGTGTGGACTACCGTGGGCTCAATGCCGTCACCAAGACTGAGGCGCACCCCATCCCCAGAGCTGATGAGCTCATTGATCGGTTGGGAGCTGCCAAGTTCCTCAGCACGTTTGATTTGACGTCTGGGTACTGGCAGATTGCCTTAACTGATGGGGCCAAGGAGAGGTCAGCATTCTCAACCCCAGAAGGACATTACCAGTTCCGTGTGATGCCCTTTGGGTTGAAGAATGCCCCTGACACTTTCCAGAGGTTGGTCAACCAGGTGTTGGTTGGACTGGAGGATTTCAGTGCCGCCTACCTGGATGACATTGCTGTGTTCAGTTCCAGCTGGGAAGAACACAGGCAGCACCTTGGAGAAGTGTTGAGGGCTCTGCAGAAGGCAGGCCTCACGATCAAGGCCAGTAAGTGCCAGATCGGGCAGGGTTCTGTGGTGTACTTGGGACACCAGGTAGGAAGCGGCCAGGTGGCGCCCCTACAACCCAAGATTGACACCATTCTGCCTTGGGAGCCCCCCAAGACCCAGACAGAGGTGAGAGCCTTTTTAGGTCTCACCGGCTATTACAGGAGATTTGTTAAGGGCTATGGCACCATTGTGACCCCCTTAACGGAGCTGACTTCCAAGAAGCAGCCCAGGAAGGTGATCTGGACTGAGTCTGCCAGAAGGCCTTTGATGCCCTGAAGGCTGCCATGTGCACGGCGCCCGTGCTCAAGGCACCCGACTTCTCCAAGGAATTCATCGTGCAGACTGACGCTTCAGAGCATGGTGTGGGAGCGGTGCTCTCACAACTGAACGAAGAGGGCCTAGACCAGCCTGTAGTCTTCCTTAGCAGGAGACTACTCCCCAGGGAACAGAGGTGGAGTGCCATAGAAAGGGAAGCTTTCGCTGTGGTCTGGGCACTGAAGAAGTTGAGACCATACCTGTTTGGGACTCACTTCCGGGTTCAGACAGACCACAGGCCCCTCAGATGGTTGATGCAAATGAGGGGTGAGAATCCAAAACTGTTGAGGTGGTCCATCTCCCTACAGGGAATGGACTTTACGGTGGAACACCTCCCTGGTACAGAACACGCCAACGCAGATGGTCTGTCCAGGTTCTTCCGCCTTAGTGAAGAGAACTCCCATGGGGTTGGGTAGTTCTCCCTACTTTCAGCTGGAGGGGACATGTGTTAGACTTGGCATCTTTTGGCGTGTTTCCCCTGAGTTTTTGCTTTCTGACCTCCCGGTTTTGACTCTGTTTTGTGCTGGTTTAGTGTTTCTGCGCACTTTACGCACTGCTGATCAGTGGTAAAGTGCAAGTGCTCCTGTAAGAAATGTGTTATGGATTGGTATTTCCATGTTTGGCTATTTGATTTATGTGTCAGTCCCTAGTAACGTGCACTGAGTGTGCCAGGGCCTGTAAATCAAATGCTGCTGGTGGGCTTGCAGCACTGGTTGTGCCACCCACCAAAGCAGCCTGCAAAATATGTCTCAGGTCTGCCACCGCAGAGCCTGTGTGCAGTCTGTGACTGCCATGTCGACTTGGCAAGTGCACCCACTTGCCAGTCCCTAAACCTTCCCTTTTGTACATATTAGTCACCCCTATGGTAGGCCCAAGGTACCCCATGCAGTGTGCATTGTAGGTAAAGGTAGGGCATGCCCTGGTGTGCGTGGCATGCCCTGGTAGTGAATTACAGCCTATTTCGTTTTTCACTATTGAAAGGCTACCTGTCCCCCATAGGCCAGAATGGGCAGTTTTGATTATTACATCTTATAATCCTAACTGACTCCGGGAACATGGTAGAAATTTGAGTTTCTCCCAATTTGAACTCAGAATGATAAAATACATCTTTTAGTGAAGTTGGTTTTAACATTCTGTGTTTGAAAATACCACTTTTAGAAAGTAGGTATTTTCTTGTCTAACTATCCAGGCCTGCCTCTGCTAGGTTGTGTATTCCTTGTCTGGAGTTTGAGTGACAGGGCTGGGGGATTCCAGGAGACAGAATAAGTCCGCCCAGTGGTGAATAGAGAGATCTGCATCTAGATGGGAGGGAGGAGTTGCACCTGGGACCTGAATAGGACTGTGCCGGCCCCCCACAGTGCTGGCTCCACCCCCTGTGGTGCGTCTGATGTTTCTGCCCTGCACTGTGAAAGGAAAGAAGGAGTCTTGTCAACAGAGTGCTCCAGAACTGGTTTGGACTAGGCAAAGGCTTCTCTGCCTCCAGAGAACAAAGGAATTTGGGATATAAATATTGGGGCCCTGACCCCATGAATTTAGATCTCGCTGGAATCAAGGAACCTGCCAAGAAGAAGAGCTGGAGAGCTGCTAGGAGGAGTACTGCCACTTTGCTGAGTTATTGCCTTGTTGGGTTGGCCTGCAGTTGCTGCTTCTGACTTGGGCAGTGAAAGGACTGGACTGAACTTTCTACTCTTTGTACTGAGAATCTCCAAGGGCCTGAAACCGAGCTGGCCTCCTGTTAAGAAGTCTCAGGAACTGCAAAGACTTCACAACCGTCTGGGTACCGCTTCTGGAACCGCTGTTTCAGTTGCCACAGAGGAAGGGAACCGCAACCGACTCCGTCAACCGACTCCATCGCTGGCCCGGTGTCCTGTTTGCACCGCATCGCCCAGCTTCGCACCGCAACCCTGGTCTCACCGACGACGACGTCCGACGCCGTCAACATCGAGCCGCTGTTTGCATCGTGACCTGTGGGCACCGAGTTCGCATCTCTTCACTGTACCGGCCAGACCAGACCGACGCTGTCGCTGCATCTGGCTCAACCATCGTGACCGCATCACAGTTGGGGCACCGCTCGCACGCTTCGCGACGCACCGCTCCGACTCGCACCGCTGTCCGACGCCAGCTCCTGCACTCCGGCTTGGTCGCCTGCATCGCAACCTGCCAGCACCGCATCGAGCACCGTCTCACCCTGCATCGCCCGCCTTGGTCTCACCGACTCCGTCTGCACGACTGTCATTGAGCCGCTGCCTGCACCGCATCGAGAGGACACCGCACCTTGCATCGCCCCGTCTTGCACCGCAACCGCGACGAACGCCGACCGGCTCGTACACTCCGTACCAGCCACAACGAGAAAGGTACTGTGACCAAGTCTGTGCACGACTCTGCCGGCCCGTATCGACGCGGTCGGCTGGAACTGTTGGACTTTGTTTGTTTTCAGCATCGCGGTAGACTCGGACGGAGCTACCAACTCGCACAAACTTTGTTTTTCACGATTTCTGCAAAGAAGAAGTTATCTTGCAACGTATTCATTTTTAAAGTATTTGTATTGTGGATTTTTATCGTATTTGGTCTTGTCTTGAGTATATAAAAATATTGGTTATTTTTCTAAACTGGTGTGGTGTCCTTTTGTAGTGCTTAAACTATATTACTGTTGGTTATGTGCAAATGCTTTACACACTGCCTCTAGAATAAGCCTGACTGCTCGTGCCAAGCTACCAAGGGGGTGAGCAGGGGTTATTTTGGGAGTGTAACTCCCTTATCCTGACTAGGAAGAAGGGTCCCTACTTGGACAGAGGTGCAAGCCCTGGCCAACTAGAGACTCCCATTTCTAACACTATCAGTGTATTAAACTCACAAAAAGGCACTTTTGCAATCTCATAGCATAACATCCATCAAGATCGAACTGATTTTGGTTCGGGATCTGATATGCGCATCCGAAAATCCACTGGTGCTGGCGGTGTCAACACCCGCGTTGGCGTGGCAGGGACCAGTGAGGATCCGGGGGCTTTGGTGGAAGTCAGTAGTTGTTAGTAAGGCCCCGTAAAGGGTCCTGAGGGGAACAAAAGGAGCCGAGAAAGAACGTGCCAGTGGTAACGCGAACTGAGGCCCCAATGATTCTGTTGGCCCGCAGGTACGTGAGGAGGAGCTGTAAAAACACTGAACATTTGCAGAACGGCCTCTTTAAAGGCTTTGGCCTGTTTTGGGTTTGACTATGACTCAGGAGACTCAGGGCCCATTGGGACCAACTGACAAATAGTATCCGTGGATCGTGATCTCAATGGAGTGCAACTGACATCTTAACATTATTGCACCTTCTCTTTCAAGTCTGAGTAGCAGGAAAGGGTTGAGTACTGCTTCACATTTTTATGCTTGCATTTGGATTAGGACTTACTGGAGGAATCTGAGTAGGAAATGGAATGGTTGCAGGAACAGCCCTTTGACCAGGCCTGCGACTTGGATTGGAATCCACACGAAGGCTGCAGTATGTACGGTGACATATAATTTTGCTTCTCGGTCTCAAATTGTCTTTGGGTGCATGAGGGCACACTTATCACATGACTGAGTCATGTACCAAGTCCAGGCACCAAAGGCACACCCCATGCAGGTCTGTAGCTATCCTCTACTTCTTGCACTGCTTGAATCTGTCATTTTCCTAGCTCACTGAGGAAAAGTTTGGAGTCACCAGGAAACCAGTAAATCTGAGAGTGAGGCTCAGGATCTACATCACAAGGCGCAGAAAGAAAGGAACAGCAGTCGACCTTATATGAGGGTCCGCCCGGTCACTTACAGGGCAGTATGGAGTCAGCACAGAGCCACACAGCGCCACCTAGCACTGCGCAGGAACACTACTACAACAAGCATTGGCATAGCCAATAGGTCTCGCCTTTGGGACCTTATAAGTGTTTAGCCAGAGCTATTGGCTTTGCCATTGTGTTCAAGCTGTGCTGTAGAGAAGTGTGGCTGCTGTGCAGCATGTTGAAAAGTTAGAATAAAAAAGTCTTATAAGCATTTTTGTTACCTTATAAATAACCAAGAAGACATTATGTACAACTGAACGACCTTATTAAAAATAAAATTAACATAAAAAATGATTTCTAGTTTTGTGATTATTGTCCTACTACTGTGGCAGCAAAATTAAGATTTATTTTTATGGTGTGTTTACAGTGGCAGATGAGGTGTTATTATAATGTAGCACACGTTTTCAAATAGGGAAGCTTGTTTGCATAAAACGAGATGCACCTAAAGTTGGGTGTCGGTGACCCATGTTTACATGTGAAGTATGGGATGCACATGAAGCAGGGAACACAAAATCAGGGGTAACAGCCGAGATGGCTTAAACGTGAAAGCTGCTTAAAAACAGGAGTACACAGGAATCTGAGGACCGAGCAGGGGATGGGGACATAGGAGGCAATGATACGCGTGGAGCAGGAATACAAGGTTACCCTGAGGAGCCAAGCACAAAGCCTAGATACACAAAAGGGAGAGATTGCCTGGGGTCGTGTTATGCATGAAACACGGGAGTAAAGGAAGCAAGGGTGCACGTAGGTCAGTGCTACGGCGAAAGCACGACTGCATGTCAGCAACACAGAGAGATGGGAAGCACAGGGCTGGGGCAACATTACACATGAAGCATGTGGCACGGGATGCAAGGTAACTCTGGAGCAGTGGTACACGCGGGGCAGATTTACACGTGAGACATGGCACATATGGAGGAGGTAGCGCGCCACAAAAAGCATCAGGTACGGGAATTGGGGTACTTATGAAGAAGGGCAGAATAACAAGTGATGCACAGACACATGGGAAGCAGGACACATGTGGAGGAGGGTTCCACCTGCGGCAGCGCTCCACGACTCCACCTAAAGCATCCGTCACGGGGGAATGGGTACTTGTGGAGAAGGGGTAAACGCGGGGCAAAATAGCAAGTGAAGCACAGACACACGGGAAACACGGACATACGGGAAGCAGGGCACATGTGGAGGAGGGTTACACCGGAGGCAGAACCCCACATCCGTCATGGGGAATGGGTACTTGTGGGGATACGGAGTACCCGCGGGGCAGAATAACGTGTGAAGCACAGACACACGGGAAGCAGGGCACATGTGGAGGAGGGTTACACCGGAGGCAGAACACTACATCCATCACGGGGAATGGGTACTAGTGGGGATACGGAGTACACGCGGGGCAGAATAACGAGTAAAGCACGGACACACGGGAAGCACGGCACGTGTGGAGGAAGGTTATACTTGAAACAGAACTCCAAGTAAAGCATCAGGCACAGGAAACAGGTTACATGTGGAGAAGGGGTAAACGCGGGGCAGAATAACAAGAGAAGCACAGACACACGGGAAGCACGGCACATGTGGAGGAGGGTTACACCTGAGGCAGAACTCCGCGTAAAGCATCCGTCAAGGAAACGGGGTACTTGTGGGGAGAAGGGGTACACGAGGGCAGAATTACAAGGGAAGCACAGAGACACAGGAAGCACGGCACATGTGGAGGATGGTTACACTTGAGGCAAAAGCGCACGTAAAGCATCAGGCACGGGAAGCTGGGTACTTGTGGAGCAGTGGTACATATGTGGAAGAGTTACAAGTTAAGCACGGAGTCAAGAGAAGCACTGCACATGTGGGATATACCTAGGGCAATATTATAGGTAAATCAGGGGCATGGAAGCAGAGTAAGCGTGAGGGATGGGTGCCGGCTGCGGAAGATCACACGTGAAACATGCGGACACTGAAAGCTAAGGTTCAAAGTGGAGAAGAAAAACAAACATGTGAGACGCACACATGGGCACATGGGTAAAGACACGGACACTTCCGTGGCACAGGCAAAAAGGCACATACATTTCTGTTGCATGTAAATCTTAGCTCCGTCCTGTTTCGCATGACAATTCGTATTGGAATGGTCACTGCCTAGCTGAAAATATAACATAGTAACAAATAAACAAACAAAAGAGATTCTAACACACACAACAGGAACCCTTGATCACACGGAAAACATCAAAGACGCTGACGACAGGAAAAGAAAACAAGCGAAAGAGAAAGCACGGTAACCTGACCCACGAGGAATGCAGCTGCCACCCTGCGCGCCGCTGCTCGCTCCCAAGAGCAAAACGCCGTGGGAGTGAACATTAAAAAAGAAGTTGGGACATGCACCCGCCTTTAGCCATTTGCGTGCTTTCATTAGTGAAAGACACACGCAAAAGCCGATCCGATGTGTGGGAGGAGTCAGACCCACACGGAGAAGTTTTGAATACTTACAAGAAGCCTCCCATAGGGCAGCGCATGCAAGCTGCACTAGGCTAGACCTGAAAAGGCTCCAGATCCAGTCTCCAGCCAGGCGGTTATTCTAAGTTGAGGAGTAGGCAGTTGGAAGAATCAGAACAATCACTATATTTATTTATACAAGTACAATTAAAACTGTTTATTACAAATAATAAACATTTACAACAGGCACCCAACTTTAGTTGAAAAGTATCTATAAACTTCACAGGCAGTTATTACAACATATATATTTTTATCTACGATTTCAACCTTGTGAATTACAAAACGGTGCGATTGTGTTTTGTGTAATTTCCGAAAATGACAAGCAAACAACATGCCCAAGATCCTCTTGTGCACATCCACATAGCCTACATTTATAGTTATTGATCCAATAGGTATTTCTTTTTTCCCCATTGCACAGAGGACATATATGACCACATCCGAATCTTGTGAAAAGGATACTTAAGGCAGGATTTTAGTCAGTCCAGATACCTTGCTTTGCCCTCACGTTATACTATGCATAATATTGACTGTATGAAATTCATGAAAAGTTAAAAGAACAAAAAAAAAGGAGGAGTGAAGGAGCAATGGTGTGGTGTTGCAAAAAAAAAAAAGAACAGGATGGTGGGAAAAGAAACAGACAAGGAGGGGTGGGCGTCAGTCATATGGAAAGAACAATGGGACTGCAGGGGTAAGGAGCACACATGGGAGGTGGCAAAAGAACACCTACACCGCCAGGAGGTGCGTGCTAAAGGAAAAACAAAGCTACCTAAATGTAAGCAATGGAAGGATGCTAGTCATACAATCAAAAGGATAGTAATGAAGGTGTGCTCCAGGGGAGGGACAACACACAAGAGGAGGAAGGAAAGCCATAAAATAAGACGCAAGCAATAAGACTGGCAAGAAAGCCAACCACTGACATGCAGTAGGCTGACCCAAAGCCCACTGTAAGTATCTGTAGTGTCTATAATACAAATACATAGGTCTTTTGAAAATAGAAAGCTAAAGCTGGCTGTATGCGAGACCTACAAAGATGCGTAGTCATAAGCTGATGTATAGCTCGGTTTCTCAATTCCTCATGGAGGAGTGAGATCCTGTATCTGACGCTTCTCCAATGAGGCTAAAACATCAGTTCAAAAAATGGCCCAGTGATGTACTGCACCGTGACATGACGTTTGACAGCTCAAGGCACACCGCATCTGCAGGGGTCAAATAACGTAACATGCCTCCTATTCACTGTGGGTCTAGTGGGAGCCAACGCCTTCTAAAAATCTAATTCATGAGTTATCGAGAGTCTTTGTGGCCCTCACCTTTCCTTCCCTCTCTACTTCCGACATAATTCTTTCACCAAATGATATTCCCGAGTATTTACATCTTTTACATTTCAGTTTGTTGCAATTCAATGCCGTTAATAGCCCAATTACCTCTACAGTTCGAGGCACTGGAGCACATAGTTTGTGTATTTTCCAATATGTCAGCTAGGCCATTAACAGTCGCATAATTGCAGAGGAGATTCAAAGCCCGCTGAACGCCTAAAACTCACTTATTTCAAGATTAAAGAGGGCACCACATGGCAACATCTTTCTCCGTATTTAGGCACAGTCGAGCTAGCAAGGGCAGTACCAAAGTCTACAAATGGACAATACAATGGTGTCCTATGATTCTTGAAGGAAAAGAAGGTTACGTCCCAGGTTTGCGATGCCTATCATGTCCCACCTTTAAATCCCAGCAATTGGGCAGTGTGTCCCAACCATCTCCCCTGCCATAGTGGCGTCTTCTGCATTCGTTTTCTGTCCCTTCCAGTCAAGCGTAACGCCAAGCGCCATCTCAGAAATACCACTCTACTTACTGCTGGGCGGTGTTGGGGTATAAGGCTCCAGCACAGTATGCCCATGATGTTGTCTAAGTGACCCCAGCAGGGAGATTTCTCTCTGGTAGGCAGGATCATCACATCCCCTAACTAGCAAGACGTTAATTACCAACATTTATGTTGCCAGTAATACAATCGGTGGTCAGCCATACCCATCCTACACCATATGCGGATTGTTGACATCTGTCAAATGCAATGCACGGAGGGCAACCTGCCCAGAGAAAGGAGCAGGCTATAGCAGCAAGGTGTTTGAACCATTGTTTAGGGATTATCAGAGGAAACTCTGCGGGGCATAGAGAAATCGTGCAGGATTATCATTTTGAACGGAGCCATTCTACCTAGAATATGGAGGTTCCCCATCATATCCTTTCGTTCTAGCCAGCAGGGGCGAGGGGTTGAGACTCCATGTCAAGCCAGGTTCCAGCGTAACTTGAATATCAAAATATTGAAAGCTCAAGCATTTTATCAGGAAGGAGTTCTGCCAATTTATGGTTTTCTTATCACCCTTGAGCAGCAGCAGACTAGACTTAGACCAGTTGACTTTGAACCCTGAGGCCCCTTTGTAAAGGCCCAAGATTTGTATGAGGCAAGGGCCTGACAGATGGGATTTGGTTAGCCCCACACCTGTATGTCACACAGACTCAAGCAGGCCAGGGTCTCTGAAGCTAAGGTAAAATGGAGTCGGGACAGTTGACCACTCGGTCCGGTTCCTCTACGGACCGCGAATGGTGCAGAAACAGTGCCATTTACTCGCACCTGCGCAGACAGCTTGAGTAAAGAATCTCAACATATTTCCTGAAGCAAGGATTCCCTCCAGGAAGCATGAATCACAAGAGTTGAACGCCTTCTTAACTACCGCTGCTCAATCTCCAAGCATGGAGGTGGAGGTTTTGCAGGTTCGGGGGCAGGACCCTGCTCAGCTCCTGTGACAGGAGATCGTCCTGAAGAGGCAGCCTGATCAGAGGACAAATCCTTATGCCCGGAGTTCCCAATACCATATTCTTCATGCCCAATCAGAAGCCACTTGGATGACTTCTGCCTGGCCATTCCTTATCTTTAGCAAAACCCGCAGTAGGAGCAGTATCGGTGGGAAGGAGTACAAGAGTCCCAAGTTCCACTCTAAATGGAATGAGACTCCGAGCGAAAGCCAATTTGGAAGCTCCAAAATGAGTCCTGAGTTCTACTCTAAATGGAACGAGTCTCAGAGCGAGAACCGATTCGGAAACTCCAACTCACAGAAATGCTGGCATTGCGCGTTCTTGGTGGTAACAAAGTGTTCAAAGAAGGTATGCAGTTCCTATGTGATGGGATGAGAGTTAGGAGGAAAGGAAGTGAAGGGAGAAAGACAGGTCTATCATCGTGTTGCCCTCACACACCCCTGGGGGTGTCATGCTTCATCATAGGGCGGGTGCCCCTCGTCAGGCCGGCGCTGCAATGCCTGACGGGCTCCCGGAACCGGGGCTCTTTATCGGGGATCTTTTAAAGAGGAAGCCGTTGGGTGCGTGCGGGTTGAGGGCGGGGTAGTGCACAAAAGGAAGTGAAATAAAATAGGTAAAGAGCAGTCCTCTGAAGTCAAATTTTTAATAAAAAGGTTGCTCTAGCCTAAATAAAAACAAAAGTGCGCCCCTATAAGGATATTAATGTTCCTAAGGGGCAATCTAAGTGTATAAGGTCAACATGTTTCGTGCCTACATTTGCCCCTAACGGGTCAATTGGCACTTCTTCAGGACCGTGCTAAAGATGAATGCGTGCACTACCGCCTGGTAATCAATTAGTGGATGTAAATCACCAGGGGCGGTAGAGACCCTAGTTGACGTTCACTAGGGGCTAGGTAGACCTGTGTGGGGGGACAAAAAGGGAAGGAGAAAAGGGAGAAAAAGAAAATAAGTGTACAATAATAGCATTGCATGTATGTTAACACATCAAAGTGTGAACTGATTATACTAAAAACCAGCAGCATTATGTTATATAGGCATAGTGGTATTTCTAAAAAGCAGACTAATGCTGAGATTTTCCACAATCTGGAAGGAGAGGTATGTAAGCTACTTAGTTAAATACCAAGTAGCATGCAAGCAACTAAATTGATAATGCACATAACAGCGTTGCTTAAAAATATGGTGAAACATAATCACCAATGTATAGTTAAAACATCCACGGTTTGCATGTGTCATAAAAATAGCACACCGGGGGCAATGATCGTGAGATAAAACCCCTAGCGTAGAGTAACCAAGGTTGGGTAAACCACACGAACAAGTACGTGAGGCTAGTGGTTTAAAACAACTAGAATGACAGGAAATAAGGAGTGCCACACGGTTTAAATCACTGTAAAGGGAAGAAGCAAAACATTAGCGTTATATTAGTAAACGTGTGGAGATGGAACGTTAAATATGCCATAAAGTAGGACACAGGTATGCTTAATATTTATCAAATTGCTTAAACCAAATAGCTCCGGCCATGTGCAATGACCGTAAAAAACCATTTAACTTGTCGCGTTGGTGTTAGATGCGCGAGCACTTGGTAAACAGTCAGTCTATATACAAATTAGCGAGATTAACAATAAAACAACAGGGACCAGTATGGGCGGGCGCCCATGTCTGAAAAAGGGTATTACATTGAATCACCAAAAGGGGGAACAAACCATGTCCTACACAAGGACGCAAGAAGTTAACAGAAAGGTTGAGGACATCGCGTTAAGTTAAAGTACAATAATACGCTCTCTAAAATAACTAGAAACTCACCCCTAGGCAAACGTACTGGGCCGACGGGGAAAGGCAGAGCATGTAGTTACTCACGGTAATCTGGAAGTAGAAAACCGTAGTATACAGATGAGATCAAAAAAGGGGGTAGAGCTTACCGTTGGTACAGGGAAGCTAGCCGCAATGGAGTGGTACTCACGGATTCAAAGAAGCAACTTGCTCTGATCCTACCCTGGCTCCTGGGCCCCGTGATCAGTGGTTCCGGGTGGCTCGTATAAATACAGGGGAAACTAGACCGGCAAATGAGGCAGCCATCTTGGGTGTAATTTCGTAAAAACTTTATTAGGTCCTCTACAAAGTCATAGTGAACAACCTGATAGCAATAATTAAATGTGCCGGGGATATGAAAGTAAGAGTCGGTGGAGGGATAAATGGCGACTTTTAAGCAGAAAGTCCAAAGAAAGTGTGTAATGAACTAAGTAGTGTAGCGGGCGGCGACGCTCGCGCAGAGAAACCAAACAAGAGCGTGTGTTGTACGGTGAAGGCTGATAAATTATCCTTAAAGACTCATGTGTATTCCTGAATCGGTTTCACCTAGGAGCACACGTTAAAGGGAATTCCCACAACAACAATAAATGGTGGCATACGGTCAAGTCGTACTGATTAAAAATAAATCAGTCATGGAAGTAGGAGTGAAAACCTGCATTGTCACAAAGGTCATGGTAGCAGAATGCATGTCACAAAGGACAAAAGGAGCGTGGTGGTTTAAGTTAACGACAAGACAGGGAAGGTCAATGGGCCAGAGGAGTGATGTTGAAATCAAAATTTACAGAGTGACAGTAGGCTGTCGTAGATGTGGCTCCCGGTCAATCAGTGTAGTGGCATAAAAGAGAATAGCCAGCAGACTTGAAGACGGGGCGACAGACAGTAATAGCCAATTACTAGTATCGATTCAGTTCCGCCCAAGGAATATCATCGTTGAGGCCCCTGATGTGTGACCCCAGTTTAAAAACCCAACATTGTTCCCTCCTGAAAAGGGCCTCCTTCGTGATGATTGGAAAGGCCTCAATAATTGTCCAATGTAAATCATTTGGTGAATGATTTGATTCCACAAAGTGGGTGCACATTTTGGTGTTAGTTTTTTACACCTAAAATTGCTCCTGTGTTCTGTAATCCTTGTTTTGACTGCACGTGTGGTCATCCCTACGTATTGGAGTTGACAGGGGCATGTTAGTAAGTAGATGCAATTTCGTGTGTTACAGTTTGTGTGCTTGTTTTGGGTCCACCTCCAACTATTAGTCAACGAAATATTTTTAGTCGCTTGAGTAAAAGGGCAGACTACGCATTGACCACAAGGATAGTGGCCATTGACAGGTGGTAAATCCCAGAGGGTATTGGGAGCTCTCGGGGTTTGTTTTTTTGGTCTAGTGTTCACTAATAGATCTTTAATATTGGCTGTCCTTTTAAAGGCAAAACGCGGTCTGCCAATACTCAACTCCCCGGTTTCCAAGATTCTCCAGTGTTTATTGACAATTCTTTTTAACAAGTTTGTTTCTGGTGTGAAGGTGGTCACACACATGATCGTATCAGTAGCAGGTTTAGTGTGTGTTTCTAAAAGGCTTAGTCGGTTGGAGTTCCTGGCTCGCTTTTGAGCATTGTTTACAATTCGGGGGGGGTACTGTCTTTTGACCAGGTTGGTGCTAAGTTCGGTAGCTTGCTGTTTGTAATCCTGCACATTACTACAATTCCTACGAATACGTAGGAATTGCCCATAGGGGAGGTTTTCCCTCAGTGCCCTAGGGTGAAAGCTTTGGTATAAGAGGGGACTATGACTGTCGGTTGGTTTTTTGTATGTGATCGTCTCCAACCTATTGGGTGTTTTTTTGATCAAGAGATCAAGGAACGGGAGTTCTTGGTCTGAGCAAGCGGCCGTAAAATGAAGGTAAGGGTTAAGGTTATTGATCCAAAAAAGGAATTCATGGATAGTGTCCCTGTCTCCTCTCCAAAATATCAATATGTCATCGATATAACGTCTCCATAGGAGAATGTTATTCGAAAAGGGGTTGGACTCAGCAAGGACATATTTCGCCTCGAAGTCTGACATGTAAAGACATGCCAGACTCGGGGCGAATGTACTGCCCATGGAAGTACCCTGTGTCTGGTGAAAGAGCTTATCCTCATATTGAAAAAAAATTTCAGTAAGTGCAATATGTGCACATTCCATCACAAAGCTGACGGGGGTGGGAGAGGTCCAAGCTGTTTCCTGTAGGATTTGCTCTACTACCTCAAGTGTGTTAATTTGAGGAATGTTTGTGTAGAGAGCCTCCACATCTAATGTCAGAAGTATATCGGGGAGAAGGCCCTCTAAGTTAGTAGTTTCAATTAATTTCAAAACATCTCTGGTGTCCTGAAGGAAAGTAGGTGTTCTGCGAACTAATGGTTGGAAAAAATAGTCACAGAATTTCGAAAGTGGTTCCAAAACTGACCCTATGCCCGACACAATCGGTCTACCAGGGGGTGGATTTACCCCCTTGTGAATTTTGGGCAAGATGTAAAAATAGGGCAGTCTGGGAACCGGGTTACTAAGAAATTCTGCCTCGTTCTTGGTGATCCACCCTTGATTGAGAGCTGCTGTGACCATGGATAATATTCGGGTCTGCAGGCGTGGGGTAGGGTCTTGGGTAAGGGGAGTGTAGTACTGGGTGTTCTCCAATTGGCGTAAACATTCTGTCCGATAATTAGTAGTGGCCATGATGACGATAGCTCCCCCTTTGTCTGCCTCCTTAATTGTAATAGTTGCGTCATTGGACAGGACTTTTATGGCTGTCAATTCAGAATTAGCCATATTACAAAATCTAGATCCCTGGCGTGACTCCGTTAGTTCCTTGAGGACAGCACGTTCAAAGGTCAAGACCTCTGGTGGAACCATATTGGAGGTGGGAGTGAAAGTCGAGGGCTTACGTAAGCCAGTATCCGTTGATGTTACCTCAGGTTGGTCACCAAAAAATGCTTTAAGGCGTATCTTCCTGAACAGGTTTTGAAGTTCGCATGTAGTGCGAAAATGGTCCACTTTGGGTGTGGGCACAAAGCCCAATCCTTTACTGAGAACAATGGTTTCAGTAGTAGTAAGGGGGCGATCAGAGAGATTAACAATCAGTTTCTCTTGTCTTAATTGTTCCGAGGGTCCGTGTGTGACGGGATCTGTTGTGGCTGGTCTTGCCACTGCACTTGTTTGGGTTGATTCTGAATGCCTCGTCTTCTTCTGCCGCGCCCTTTGCCCCAGCCTCTGCCTAAAAAGGTTGTGGTTGAAAGGGGGAAGAGTGGTGGTGGTCCATTCTGGTATTGAGGGTAGTGCCACAATGGCAGTCCTTGGAATGGTATAGGGCCTTGATAAGGTGACGGGCCATAGCCATACATAGGGTTCGATGGTAACCTCCGTTGTTGATTATGCATGTTATGTGGGTAGCTACCTTGGTTTTCAGTGCTGGAGTTACTACCCGAAGAGTAAGTCCTCCGGCGGGAGCCTGTGCTGTCATCCGAGGAATAATCATCCTCTGAGGGTTTGTAATCATCCTTCAAATAGGGATATATTTTTTCTTTGCTAAAGCGTGTGATATCCTTCTGAAGTTTACTGATTTTATTTCTCATCAAGTATTCCTTGTTATCAGTGATTTCCTTCGTTATTTCTGCAAGTTTGGCTTTAAATGCAGCATGGGCGATGCCTGCTTTAAGGTTGCCCTCAGCGATGGAAATGCGTAATATCAATTCATCCGCTAGCCTTTTTGCCGTTTTGATAATGAGTATCAGGAGATCCCTGGTGCATTTCCACGCTACCAGGGACCATTCCTCCTTAAATTGTTTATCTTCAAGGAAGATCCTTGGGCTGTTGCTAACAATCAGGCCATTGGGTGCTATGTTAGCACATAAATACTCTGTCATGATCGCCCCATTCATAATGATCTTCATTAGTTGGCGTTTCATATTAGTGATGGTTGTCCAGTCACTCGAAAAACCACTAGTTGATGCTGCTCCTTCTTGGTCAAGAAGGGATGGACCGTTCAAAATTTCAGTTACACAGTCCTCCCCAAAGGAGAGACCTTGAATGTTATCCATGGTGATGATAACGGATGTAGAGGACGGGGAAAGGGGAAAAAAAGAGAGACCCTAAGGTCTAGGGAAAAGCCACTGTAAGATTAGAGAGCAGGGGCACTGTCCCACAGCTAAGCTGCTGTGCTAACGTTATATCCAAAGGAGGGACTGAGAGCTGGGTTATGAGGTCCTGCACACTTGCTCCCAAAAGAGACTAGTATTTAAAGAAGGTATGCAGTTCCTATGTGATGGGATGAGAGTTAGGAGGAAAGGAAGTGAAGGGAGAAAGACAGGTCTATCATCGTGTTGCCCTCACACACCCCTGGGGGTGTCATGCTTCATCATAGGGCGGGTGCCCCTTGTCAGGCCGGCGCTGCAATGCCTGACGGGCTCCCGGAACCGGGGCTCTTTATCGGGGATCTTTTAAAGAGGAAGCCGTTGGGTGCGTGCGGGTGTGAGGGCGGGGTAGTGCACAAAAGGAAGTGAAATAAAATAGGTAAAGAGCAGTCCTCTGAAGTCAAATTTTTAATAAAAAGGTTGCTCTAGCCTAAATAAAAACAAAAGTGCGCCCCTATAAGGATATTAATGTTCCTAAGGGGCAATCTAAGTGTATAAGGTCAACATGTTTCGTGCCTATATTTGCCCCTAACGGGTCAATTGGCACTTCTTTAGGACCGTGCTAAAGATGAATGCGTGCACTACCGCCTGGTAATCAATTAGTGGATGTAAATCACCAGGGGCGGTAGAGACCCTAGTTGACGTTCACTAGGGGCTAGGTAGACCTGTGTGGGGGGACAAAAAGGGAAGGAGAAAAGGGAGAAAAAGAAAATAAGTGTACAATAATAGCATTGCATGTATGTTAACACATCAAAGTGTGAACTGATTATACTAAAAACCAGCAGCATTATGTTATATAGGCATAGTGGTATTTCTAAAAAGCAGACTAATGCTGAGATTTTCCACAATCTGGAAGGAGAGGTATGTAAGCTACTTAGTTAAATACCAAGTAGCATGCAAGCAACTAAATTGATAATGCACATAACAGCGTTGCTTAAAAATATGGTGAAACATAATCACCAATGTATAGTTAAAACATCACCGGTTTGCATGTGTCATAAAAATAGCACATCGGGGGCAATGATCGTGAGATAAAACCCCTAGCGTAGAGTAACCAAGGTTGGGTAAACCACACGAACAAGTACGTGAGTCTAGTGGTTTAAAACAACTAGAATGACAGGAAATAAGGAGTGCCACACGGTTTAAATCACTGTAAAGGGAAGAAGCAAAACATTAGCGTTATATTAGTAAACGTGTGGAGATGGAACGTTAAATATGCCATAAAGTAGGACACAGGTATGCTTAATATTTATCAAATTGCTTAAACCAAATAGCTCCGGCCATGTGCAATGACCGTAAAAACCATTTAACTTGTCGCGTTGGTGTTAGATTCGCGAGCACTTGGTAAACAGTCAGTCTATATACAAATTAGCGAGATTAACAATAAAACAACAGGGACCAGTATGGGCGGGCGCCCATGTCTGAAAAAGGGTATTACATTGAATCACCAAAAGGGGGAACAAACCATGTCCTACACAAGGACGCAAGAAGTTAACAGAAAGGTTGAGGACATCGCGTTAAGTTAAAGTACAATAATACGCTCTCTAAAATAACTAGAAACTCACCCCTAGGCAAACGTACTGGGCCGACGGGGAAAGGCAGAGCATGTAGTTACTCACGGTAATCTGGAAGTAGAAAACCGTAGTATACAGATGAGATCAAAAAGGGGGTAGAGCTTACCGGTGGTACAGGGAAGCTAGCCGCAATGGAGTGGTACTCACGGATTCAAAGAAGCAACTTGCTCTGATCCTACCCTGGCTCCTGGGCCCCGTGATCAATGGTTCCGGGTGGCTCGTATAAATACAGGGAAACTAGACCGGCAAATGAGGCAGCCATCTTGGGTGTAATTTCGTAAAAACTTTATTAGGTCCTCTACAAAGTCATAGTGAACAACCTGATAGCAATAATTAAATGTGCCGGGGATATGAAAGTAAGAGTCGGTGGAGGGATAAATGGCGACTTTTAAGCAGAAAGTCCAAAGAAAGTGTGTAATGAACTAAGTAGTGTAGCGGGCGGCGACGCTCGCGCAGAGAAATCCAAACAAGAGCGTGTGTTGTACGGTGAAGGCTGATAAATTATCCTTAAAGACTCATGTGTATTCCTGAATCGGTTTCACCTAGGAGCACACGTTAAAGGGAATTCCCACAACACCAATAAATGGTGGCATACGGTCAAGTCGTACTGATTAAAAATAAATCAGTCATGGAAGTATGAGTGAAAACCTGCATTGTCACAAAGGTCATGGTAGCAGAATGCATGTCACAAAGGACAAAAGGAGCGTGGTGGTTTAAGTTAACGACAAGACAGGGAAGGTCAATGGGCCAGAGGAGTGATGTTGAAATCAAAATTTACAGAGTGACAGTAGGCTGTCGTAGATGTGGCTCCCGGTCAATCAGTGTAGTGGCATAAAAGAGAATAGCCAGCAGACTTGAAGACGGGGCGACAGACAGTAATAGCCAATTACTAGTATCGATTCAGTTCCGCCCAAGGAATATCATCGTTGAGGCCCCTGATGTGTGACCCCAGTTTAAAAACCCAACATTGTTCCCTCCTGAAAAGGGCCTCTTTAGTGATGATTGGAAAGGCCTCAATAATTGTCCAATGTAAATCATTTGGTGAATGATTTGATTCCACAAAGTGGGTGCACATTTTGGTGTTAGTTTTTTTACACCTAAAATTGCTCCTGTGTTCTGTAATCCTTGTTTTGACTGCACGTGTGGTCATCCCTACGTATTGGAGTTGACAGGGGCATGTTAGTAAGTAGATGCAATTTCGTGTGTTACAGTTTGTGTGCTTGTTTTGGGTCCACCTCCAACTATTAGTCAACGAAATATTTTTAGTCGCTTGAGTAAAAGGGCAGACTACGCATTGACCACAAGGATAGTGGCCAGTGACAGGTGGTAAATCCCAGAGGGTATTGGGAGCTCTCGGGGTTTGTTTTTTTGGTCTAGTGTTCACTAATAGATCTTTAATATTGGCTGTCCTTTTAAAGGCAAAACGCGGTCTGCCAATACTCAACTCCCCGGTTTCCAAGATTCTCCAGTGTTTATTGACCATTCTTTTTAACAAGTTTGTTTCTGGTGTGAAGGTGGTCACACACATGATCGTATCAGTAGCAGGTTTAGTGTGTGTTTCTAAAAGGCTTAGTCGGTTGGAGTTCCTGGCTCGCTTTTGAGCATTGTTTACAATTCGGGGGGGTACTGTCTTTTGACCAGGTTGGTGCTAAGTTCGGTAGCTTGCTGTTTGTAATCCTCCACATTACTACAATTCCTACGAATACAGCCATAAAAGTCCTGTCCAATGACGCAACTATTACAATTAAGGAGGCAGACAAAGGGGGAGCTATCGTCATCATGGCCACTACTAATTATCGGACAGAATGTTTACGCCAATTGGAGAACACCCAGTACTACACTCCCCTTACCCAAGACCCTACCCCACGCCTGCAGACCCAAATATTATCCATGGTCACAGCAGCTCTCAATCAAGGGTGGATCACCAAGTACGAGGCAGAATTTCTTAGTAACCCGGTTCCCAGACTGCCCTATTTTTACATCTTGCCCAAAATTCACAAGGGGGTAAATCCACCCCCTGGTAGACCGATTGTGTCGGGCATAGGGTCAGTTTTGGAACCACTTTCGAAATTATGTGACTATTTTTTCCAACCATTAGTTCGCAGAACACCTACTTTCCTTCAGGACACCAGAGATGTTTTGAAATTAATTGAAACTACTAACTTAGAGGGCCTTCTCCCGATATACTTCTGACATTAGATGTGGAGGCTCTCTACACAAACATTCCTCAAATTAACACACTTGAGGTAGTAGAGCAAATCCTACAGGAAACAGTTGGACCTCTCCCACCCCCGTCAGCTTTGTGATGGAATGTGCACATATTGCACTTACTGAAAAAAAAATTCAATATGAGGATAAGCTCTTTCACCAGACACGGGGTACTTCCATGGGCAGTACATTCGCCCCGAGTCTGGCATGTCTTTACATGTCAGACTTCGAGGCGAAATATGTCCTTGCTGAGTCCAACCCCTTTTCGAATAACATTCTCCTATGGAGACGTTATATCGATGACATATTGATATTTTGGAGAGGAGACAGGGACACTATCCATGAATTCCTTTTTTGGATCAATAACCTTAACCCTTACCTTCATTTTACGGCCGCTTGCTCAGACCAAGAACTCCCGTTCCTTGATCTCTTGATCAAAAAAACACCCAATAGGTTGGAGACGATCACATACAAAAAACCAACCGACAGTCATAGTCCCCTCTTGTACCAAAGCTTTCACCCTAGGGACCTGAGGGAAAACCTCCCCTATGGGCAATTCCTACGTATTCGTAGGAATTGTAGTAATGTGGAGGATTACAAACAGCAAGCTACCGAACTTAGCACCAACCTGGTCAAAAGACAGTACCCCCCCGAATTGTAAACAATGCTCAAAAGCGAGCCAGGAACTCCAACCGACTAAGCCTTTTAGAAACACACACTAAACCTGCTACTGATACGATCATGTGTGTGACCCCCTTCACACCAGAAACAAACTTGTTAAAAAGAATTGTCAATAAACACTGGAGAATCTTGGAAACCGGGGAGTTGAGTATTGGCAGACCGCGTTTTGCCTTTAAAAGGACAGCCAATATTAAAGATCTATTAGTGAACACTAGACCAAAAAAACAAACCCCGAGAGCTCCCAATACCCTCTGGGATTTACCACCTGTCAATGGCCACTATCCTTGTGGTCAATGCGTAGTCTGCCCTTTTACTCAAGCGACTAAAAATATTTCGTTGACTAATAGTTGGAGGTGGACCCAAAACAAGCACACAAACTGTAACACACGAAATTGCATCTACTTACTAACATGCCCCTGTCAACTCCAATACGTAGGGATGACCCCACGTGCAGTCAAAACAAGGATTACAGAACACAGGAGCAATTTTAGGTGTAAAAAAACTAACACCAAAATGTGCACCCACTTTGTGGAATCAAATCATTCACCAAATGATTTACATTGGACAATTATTGAGGCCTTTCCAATCATCACTAAGGAGGCCCTTTTCAGGAGGGAACAATGTTGGGTTTTTAAACTGGGGTCACACATCAGGGGCCTCAACGATGATATTCCTTGGGCGGAACTGAATCGATACCAGTAATTGGCTATTACTGTCTGTCGCCCCGTCTTCAAGTCTGCTGGCTATTCTCTTTTATGCCACTACACTGATTGACCGGGAGCCACATCTACGACAGCCTACTGTCACTCTGTAAATTTTGATTTCAACATCACTCCTCTGGCCCATTGACCTTCCCTGTCTTGTCGTTAACTTAAACCCCACGCTCCTTTTTGTCCTTTGTGACATGCATTCTGCTACCATGACCTTTGTGACAATGCAGGTTTTCACTCATACTTCCATGACGGATTTATTTTTAATCAGTACGACTTGACCGTATGCCACCATTTATTGTTGTTGTGGGAATTCCCTTTAACGTGTGGTCCTAGGTGAAACCGATTCAGGAATACACATGAGTCTTTAAGGATAATTTATCAGCCTTCACCATACAACACACGCTCTTGTTTGGGTTTCTCTGCGCGAGCGTCGCCGCCCGCTACAGTACTTAGTTCATTACACACTTTCTTTGGACTTTCTGCTTAAAAGTCGCCATTTATCCCTCCACCGACTCTTACTTTCATATCCCCGGCACATTTAATTATTGCTATCAGGTTGTTCACTATGACTTTGTAGAGGACCTAATAAAGTTTTTACGAAATTACACCCAAGATGGCTGCCTCATTTGCCGGTCTAGTTTCCCCTGTATTTATACGAGCCACCCGGAACCACTGATCACGGGGCCCAGGAGCCAGGGTAGGATCAGAGCAAGTTGCTTCTTTGAATCCGTGAGTACCACTCCATTGCGGCTAGCTTCCTGTACCAACGGTAAGCTCTACCCCTTTTTGATCTCATCTGTATACTACGGTTTTCTACTTCCAGATTACCGTGAGTAACTACATGCTCTGCCTTTCCCCGTCGGCCCAGTACGTTTGCCTAGGGTGAGTTTCTAGTTATTTTAGAGAGCGTATTATTGTACTTTAACTTAACGCGATGTCCTCAACCTTTCTGTTAACTTCTTGCATCCTTGTGTAGGACATGGTTTGTTCCCCCTTTTGGTGATTCAATGTAATACCCTTTTTCAGATATGTGCGCCCGCCCATACTGGTCCCTGTTGTTTTATTGTTAATCTCGCTAATTTGTATATAGACTGACTGTTTACCAAGTGCTCGCGCATCTAACACCAACGCGACAAGTTAAATGGTTTTTTACGGTCATTGCACATGGCCGGAGCTATTTGGTTTAAGCAATTTGATAAATATTAAGCATACCTGTGTCCTACTTTATGGCATATTTAACGTTCCATCTCCACACGTTTACTAATATAACGCTAATGTTTTGCTTCTTCCCTTTACAGTGATTTAAACCGTGTGGCACTCCTTATTTCCTGTCATTCTAGTTGTTTTAAACCACTAGACTCACGTACTTGTTCGTGTGGTTTACCCAACCTTGGTTACTCTACGCTAGGGGTTTTATCTCACGATCATTGCCCCCGATGTGCTATTTTTATGACACATGCAAACCGGTGATGTTTTAACTATACATTGGTGATTATGTTTCACCATATTTTTAAGCAACGCTGTTATGTGCATTATCAATTTAGTTGCTTGCATGCTACTTGGTATTTAACTAAGTAGCTTACATACCTCTCCTTCCAGATTGTGGAAAATCTCAGCATTAGTCTGCTTTTAGAAATACCACTATGCCTATATAACATAATGCTGCTGGTTTTTAGTATAATCAGTTCACACTTTGATGTGTTAACATACATGCAATGCTATTATTGTACACTTATCTTCTTTTTCTCCTTTTCTCCTTCCCTTTTGTCCCCCCACACAGGTCTACCTAGCCCCTAGTGAACGTCAACTAGGGTCTCTACCGCCCTGGTGATTTACATCCACTAATTGATTACCAGGCGGTAGTGCAAGCATTCATCTTTAGCACGGTCCTGAAGAAGTGCCAATTGACCCGTTAGGGGCAAATATAGGCACGAAACATGTTGACCTTATACACTTAGATTGCCCCTTAGGAACATTAATATCCTTATAGGGGCGCACTTTGTTTTTATTTAGGCTAGAGCAACCTTTTTATTAAAAATTTGACTTCAGAGGACTGCTCTTTACCTATTTTATTTCACTTCCTTTTGTGCACTACCCCGCCCTCACACCCGCACGCACCCAACGGCTTCCTCTTTAAAGATCCCCGATAAAGAACCCGGTTCGGGAGCCCGTCAGGCATTGCAGCGCCGGCCTGACGAGGGGCACCCGCCCTATGACGAAGCATGACACCCCCAGGGGTGTGTGAGGGCAACACGATGATAGACCTGTCTTTCTCCCTTCACTTCCTTTCCTCCTAACTCTCATCCCATCACATAGGAACTGCATACCTTCTTTAAATACTAGTCTCTTTTGGGAGCAAGTGTGCAGGACCTCATAACCCAGCTCTCAGTCCCTCCTTTGGATATAACAAAGTGTTCAAGCCATGGTTCTGCCCATTCATGCCAGAGAATGTGTGCCATTTCCAGTTGTAACACCATTCATGCTTTGCAAGGCATCAATGGCTAAGTTAGTCTGCTCCGGAGCTCCAAGATGCCACCAAGTGATGCACCACCAGAGAAATCCCCTGGCATTCAAGCCATGTCCAGAGTTGCAGAGCCTTCTGGCACAGGGTACACCACTCTACCCCACCCTGCTTCTTGCAGTACCACATGGAGGTGAACACCTGAACCAGCCTCACCTTCATGGATGGCAGAAAGGCTTTCATCCCCAAGTGGATGGCTCGCAGCTCCAACATGTTGATGTGGAGACTGACTTCCGCCATAGACCAAAGACCTCTGTTCTTCACCTCTCCCAGGTGGCCACCCCAACCCAGAAGCGATGTATCTGTCCCCACTTCCATCTCTGAGTGTAGCAGGGAGAGGGTGAAGGTCTACATTAGGGCAAAAACTTCCATCCTTTTTCAGCAACAGAAAGTAGCGGGAATAACAACCATAACCTACCTCTGACATTGGCACCCTCGCCACGGCTCCTTTGATCAAAAGAGCCTACAGTCCCTGCTGTAAAGAACAGATGGTTCACAATCAGGTAACGGGGGACGGTGGAAGGGATGGCTGGGTTTAATGGAATCGTAAGGCTTAACCCCACTGATTCTCTGAAACACCCACTTAACCGAGGTGACCCTTCCCATAAAGTGCCGGCGACCAAAGACCTCTGATCTTCACCTTGCCCAGGTGGCCACCCCAGAAGTGATGTATCTGTCACTACTGCCATCACTGGGTGGGGTAGGGAGAGGGTCCTGCTGTGGACCCAATCGTAGTCCAGCACCTACCACCGCAGGTCTTTTGCAGTCTCCTCCAAAATCTGGACCTAATTAGAGAGATCCCACCTAATGCTGTTCGCACTGGGACTTCAAATCCCACTGTAGAGCCCCATATGCCATCTGGAGTGCTTGATCATCAGGATGCAGGAAACCTTCAGCCCCAGCAGCCACAGGGTCATCCTCACTGAAATCCAGGACAGAGGCTGAAACATCGGTATCATAGCACAAAAGGCCTGGACTCTCTGCTCCGATGGATAGGCACAAAACTGCACTATGTCCAAAATGTCTCTGATGAAGTAGAGCATCTGTGCAGTGGCGGCTCCTCCGCTAAGGCGGAGGAGCGCCGCCCCAATGCATTTTGAGCAGTGGAAAAAGGAAAAATAAAATGATAATAACACTACATAATTCTCATTTTTTTTCCGTTTCAGGCAGGTTTGCGGGGCTTGGCTGTCGTTACAGCCAGCAAGGGGAGGAGTGGTGGGCTCTTAAGTGCTCATCAAGGTTTGGCCGGCCAAACAGTCACGCAGTTTGCATGTTCCCCACCAGGCTGTAATACACAGCCTGGTGAGGAACATGCACAGGCTCCCACTGCCTGTCTGAGCGCCGAACCACGGCGCTCAGACCAATGATTGGCTTAGGGGAGCATGGGTGTGCTTCCTGCTTCAAGCAGGAACAGAATAGGACTAGGCAAGGTGGCAGTTTGGCAGGAAGGTAAGTCATTTTTTTAGTTTATTTTTCTATTCCCACCCCACCCTTGTTACTCACTGTTAGCCACCACTGCATCTGTGGAGTCATATGTGACTTTGGCATGTTGATAGTGGACCTCAATAAGATAAGGAGGTTCACCATAGTTTGGATGAGGGTGATGATTGACTGAAGTGAGCCCGCCTTTAGCAGGCAGTCATTGAGGTAGGTGAACACTGGGATCCCCTGACCTCCAAATATGCACTGCTATCACTGCCATCACTTTCGTGAACACCTGAGGGCAACTGGTGAGACCAACGGTGAACTGGAAATGCTCCTGTCCCACCGTGGACTGCAGATAGCTCCTGCGGGCCTGCAGGATGGTGATGTGAAAATAAGCATCCTGCAGGTCCAATGCTACCATTTAGTCACTAGGGTCCACGGCAGACAAGACCTGAACAAAGGTGAGTTGTCCATAGGGTTTGTGGGCACTTTGGCCACAGCCATGAAAAGGCTGTTGGTGATTTTGAAAACGCCTTCCGAAGCCATGGCGGTAGCAAAACCCATGGTGCACCTGTGGCGTGGGGGTGCAGAAAAGCCCAAGGAATGCTCAGTGGGCCTGCTTTCCTTAAATCTTCAAGGACATCACCTGCCTTGTCCCCAGAAAGACGAAAACTGTCAAATAGCATGTCCATCAAACTAGCCTGGACAGCACCCAAAACCCCGGTGGACCGTATCCACGCAAGGTGGTGGAGAGCCACACTGGTCCCAATGGCTCTGCCAACAGAATCAGTTGTGTCAAGCCTGAAATGGATCATAAATTTTGCTGCATCACAACCATCTTCACAGGCTCCCTCAGGCACAATTGGTAGAATTTGGGTGATTGAGTGTGATGCAGCACGTACAATAAAAACTATTCTCCTCCCAGGTCACTTATAGGTCATCCAGGGGCAAACTATATTTCTCATATCCACATGACGATGGGGCCCATAAACATCGCCTAACACACACGCACACTCCTGGATTTCCTTTACACCTTTATGAAATTCTGTACTCCTAGGAGAAGCATGAGAACTAAATGGAGAACACCATTTATGTACCGCTGGAAGAGCCAGGATATCTTATTACCTTAATTTGTCACTTTCTTTTAGTTATTTCTTAAGATATTCCTGCTCATTGTTTTGTCGATGAATCATTCATGTAAAAAATTAGTTCATAGTGATTAAGACCAGCTGAATCACAATAACCAATTTCTGATGTCACAATCATTTAGGAAAATAACCACTGAGTCATTTTGGGTTTAAAGAATCTTAAATTTTATATAATTTTAAAAAGCATCAGAAAGAATTTAATACTTTATTCAATTATTCATTCTTAAATTCAAATATTTATTAAGCATAATCAATTTATTTCAGAAAGGAAATTTTTTGTCATGAAGCCAAAACCCTAATTACCTGCCTAGCTTCCTAATTTAGCCTAATGATTTCTAACCTAAGTTAAGAATTAGAAATAGCCTGATTCTCATACTCAACTGGAAAATTAAGACAGCAACAGCAACTTCAGCTCGTCAGCATCAGCTACCTGCAACCCGTCTCATCTAACAGTCTTTCAGCATCTCCCGCTCAGTAAGGGATCGATCAGGACCACCCAGCACTGGAAGCCACCAACACGACTCTCCAACTCCTCTCCTGACTGTGACTGCAACCGCGACTGACCCCCTCCCACTAAGAGTAGGCCCTCTTATACCCTAATTCTAACTTTGCTAACTAACTGTTGCAACATTAATAACACGCTTTTCTTTCATTGGTCCATGCATGTCATCTTATTCATTCTTTTAATCAAGTTCTCTTGGATTCAAGGGTCCTTGGATCATTTCCTTTCCCATACGCTCAAACATTTTTCATCCGTTTCGATCAGTACATTTGTAACTTCTTTCGACACATTCGAGAACTCCGCAGTCATTGTCCTTTCTCTTAAACTTGTTTCCCACGGGTCTTCTGCTGATCATCACGGCACACTATCAGTTCAATTAGGTCACATCAGCCTTGACCATTTCTTGCATCCTAGCGTCTCAGTAACCTCACGAGGTTTAGTTTTTTCTCCGATTCCATCCCGTGTCATGTGTCCCCTTGCGCCTGCGCACATCTTCCCACTGGCGGCCATTTTATATCGCCACTCGGTTATACTTTTAGAAGCACTAATTTGAGGCAAACAAAACATAATTAAAATAGAGAAAAATAGCCCTTTCGTTTCCCTCCCGTCATCTACGTACCCCAATTAGTTATTACCTAGCAGAAAGCAACATTTAAGCTGTTCCTTACTTACCATCACTATTATTTTTGCAACAACACGTTTTATTTCTATGAAGCACAAACATGCATTTATTTTTAATTAGTACGCACTTATTTTTACGTTATAATTAGACACACGGACATCCATTAATAGATTATTTGGCACACATTTTAGCATGTTACCATTCCCATACATACAGTGTTGATTAATACATTTAAACGAACATTTTATTTAATTAATTATAAAATTTGTTAGGGGTTAAAAAAATTTATTTTCCCTGCTCCATCAACTCCCCCTTTGGTGATTTTTAAATCACCACATAAAACCCAAGTCATACTTCTTTTCAGGCAGCATGTCTTTCATCCTTTGCCTTCTGTTATCTACACATCTGTTTCTTCTTCATCTTGCCTTTTAGTCTCCTTATACATGCTTTCTTTCATTTTCTCCAATTCAATTTCACCCATTTCTCTCTCTCTCTCTTTCATTATTCTGTTATTTCTTTTTATCTTATTTTGTCTTACTTTTCTTTTTATACATGTTATTACTATTTTCAATACCATGGCTAACAGTATTACTATAGTTGCTATTATTATAACTTTCCCTATCACTAGTCTACTCATTCTGGTCAACCAATTTGCTACTGAAGAAAACCCTCTACCAAGTTTTCCCAAAACACTTTCAACCTCCAGTGGAACTAGTTCTTTGTGCAAATTTGTAATATTTGTAATATACTTCTGTATATTTTCACTTTTATCAGGAATGTAAGTACAACAATGTTGGACTTTCAACATTCCACAGACTCCACCCTCTTTTGCCAAAAGAATATCAAGGGCAAGCCGATTTTGCATCACCATAGCTCTCATGGCAACCATTTCGGTATTTACCATTAAGAACCCTCCCGCAGTATCTGTAGACAAACGATCTACTACTGTGGATAACTTCCGAATTTTAAATGCATTCAAAGATATTCCCACTGCTGGTATCAATGCTCCAAAAATATCACCTACAATTTCTGAAAAACTTTCCCTCTTTCTACGTGTAAATCTATTAATCATCTTGTATGTTCCCTTTTCTTCTCTGTCCATGTGAAAATATTTTGGAAAGACCAGGCCTACATAGCAAGTTCCATACCAATGGTCCGGTAACCTGTAATAAGCTCTATTCCCACAAACATAATAGATACCTGGAAATATTGGGTCCTTTCCACCTTTAAATCCCCAACCTCCCAGAATTTGATAATTGTCATGGCAGATACTGGAACCTACAAAGTAATTGTCATAGACTGTCTTATTTCTCCTAATACACAACTTTCCTGTTTGCGGCCAATCTAATGTCATTGCTGCATTTATCTTTTTCCCTTCATGATTTCCTTCCTCAAACGTCCATAAGCGTTTTCCCTCCTCTTTTATTGCTTCTTTTTGAAATTTCATTCTTCTTTCTTCAACCATTTCTAAAAATACTTTTTCTTCTTTCTTTAACTCACAGGTAAGGTTGTTACTAACTATTTCTTCTAACGTTATTTTTCTATGTTCTAAAAAGAATTCTCCTAAAACTTTTGCTGGTTTTACTTTGTTAAGTTCTGGTACTACTGGAATGTTTGCAAAAATCTTATCTATATCAGTATAATAAGATTCTAATCTACCTGTTTTATAAAATAAACTCGCTATTACACTACATGTTATTCCATAAGTTAGAGGTAGGTGATGATAAGTCACACCTTCTGATACTGATGCAGGCAACTGCATACAAACATAACAATCTCTCACATCCATTGTCTCTACATATTCATACAACAATTTTGTAAAAACATTCTTTGAAAAATCTGTTACTGACTTATCCTTATGCAACTCTGCACTACTTCTTAAAATAACTGGTTCTTTAATATTAGTTTCTTTTTCTGGTTTAGTATCATTTTTTGCTTCTATCACAGCTAAACTAATAGGAATTGTGATTGCTAAAACTATCCATATGGTCATTAATAACCCTGTACAAAAGCAGCACATTTTGCACCATCTTTTTATAAACTCACATTTATCTCTTCTATCCCTATTATTTTCCATTTTTCTTTTTCTATTTGTTAAGTTTCAGAAAATTGTGTCACTACACCTCAGAAATGACTTAGATGCCACTCTGCTCTCAAAAGTCTTTGCTTGGTACTTTCTTTAATTCTCTCCAGAATTCTTTCGTTGTCACATCCGGTGATTTGTCACATCCAGTAAATTGTCATGTCCGGCAGAAGCACTATAAGTCTTCACTTCAAGTTTGTTGCATCTCACCTTTTCCCATCCGACTTCTCAGTCTCTGGTTCTCGTGAGTGTTCTCTTCTTCTTCTTTGTAATCTGTTAGTGCAATATACAGCCACTCAGGTGACTTATACTTTGCATTCACTTTCTTTGTCCTTTTGGACTTTTGTAATCTTTTTCCACTTGGTTTTTCTTGTCCCTTTTGACTTGTTACTTCATTTACTTGCTCAGCACCTTCGTCTCCTGCTCTTATTATTCTATATCTCAATTTCCTTATATAGCTGTTGGGCCAATTATCTCCTTTTCTTGGCCTTTTGGCTTCACCTTCTCTTTCTTCTCTTTCTGATTTCCAATTTCTTTTTCTTGATTCAGTTTTTGCTTTCTCCTCTTCTCCACTTTCTTCTGTTTCTGTTTCAACTGTTTCACTATTGTCTCTTATTTTGAAACTTATAATCTCGTCATCTCCTACTGGTGGATCTGTCTTCTCCTTCTTGTTTTCCCTTATTACTGTCCCTCCTCGGGGTTCTTCCGATTTGGTGTTTTTCTCCCTTTCTACTTCTAAATTTCCCTGTTCTTCTGTTTCTCTATCTGTCCCTATTGCTCCTCGGGGTTCTTCTCGATTTTCTAACTTTTTGTGTACTTCTTTCCCTACTTCATCTAGTAATATTGTTTCTGAAGGATTTCCACCATAACTTGTACTTGGTTGTTCATCTAACTCAATTTCTTGCTCAGTTTCTTCTCTAATTGGTTTATAACCCCAAGTTTTCCTTAGGAATTCTTCACGGTTTTCAACTGAATCATCAGATTCTGAAGTTGTGTCAGATATTTCCAGATGTCGACTTACAGGTCGATCTTCAAGTTCTGGAATTTCTGAATTTCTTTCTTCTTCTTCTTCTTCCTCTTCTTCTCTAGAGGTACTCGCAGTTGGGGTTTCCAGATGTCGACTTTCAGGTCGATCTTCAAGTTCTGGCACCCTTTCTCTTATCTTTGTTGTCCCAGCCGTTAAACTTTTATCCCACACTTCCAGACGCCGACTCACATGTCGATCTGTAGGTTCTGGAACTCTGATTGTGTGGCTGGCATGAACCCAGTTTTTCACTCCTGCACACTTGACGGCAGTCGTTGTCACCAGGATTACCTGTCGTGGCTCGTCCCAACGAGGAACTAGACAGTTTCTTCTCCTGTGGACTTTTATGCGGACCCAGTCTCCTGGATTCAAGTCGTGGGCTGGTTTTCTTTCAAGAGTGGTCGCATCCGGTCCAACCTGATGAAACACAGAACGCACCACATCAGCCAGTCCCTTGCAATAATCCAGTACTAGATCATCAGTTATAGTTAATAACTTGTTGACAGGTACGTGTGCTTGTCTCATTGCTCGTCCCATGATCATCTCATGAGGACTGAGTCCAGTTTTCTTTTCAGGGATGCTTCTGATGGTCATCAGAACAAGAGGCAGTGCATCCGGCCATTTGAGTCCTGTAGCTTGACACATTTTTCCCAATCTGTTTTTAATTGTTCCATTAATCTGCTCTACTACCCCAGAAGCCTCTGGTCTGTAAGCACAATGTAGTTTTTGTTTAATACTCAATGCTTCACAAATCAATTGGATCAACTCATTTTGAAAATGTGTTCCTCTATCTGTCTCAACCGTGACTGGAAAACCATACCTTGGAATGAACTCTCGCAGCATAAGTTTTGCCACTGTTGTTCCATCATTCCTTCTTGTGGGGTATGCCTCCACCCAACGAGAGAACAAACAGACGACCACTAGAACATATCTTAGTCTGTTACTAGGGGGCATCTCGATAAAGTCTAACTGCATTCTAGTGAATGGACCTCCTTCTCGTCCTATTGTTCCTAGACTCACTACTGTTTTTCTTCCTGGGTTAAACTGTTGACAAATAAGACATCTTTGACAAAGACTTTCAGCAATGGCTCTGAATTTTGGGTTATACCAAGTTTGTCTAAAAAGTCTGATCATTGCATCTCTCCCAATATGAGCTTGTCCATGGTACATCCGTGCCATGTCTGCAATCATGCTATCAGGCATAACTGGTCTTTCATCTCTGTATACCCACACACCATTATTTTCCTGTCTTCTACATCCTGCTTTTATCCAGTAATCTTTTTCCTCATCTCTTGCGGTTTCTTGTAACTGCCTTACTTCATCCCATGTCTCGACAGTATTAGTGAAAAGCAAAGGACAAGAGACATGCTCCCTTTCTCTATTTTTGTTCATGGACGCCATGTTCTCCGCACAATATTTAGCGATCTCATCAGCATAATTATTGCCGACCGCTATGTAATCTTCGTTTTTCTTATGCGCTTTGCACTTCACTACAGCTATTTGTTTAGGCAACTGTATCGCCTCAAGCAGTTTTTTAACATAATCTCCATTTCTGATAGGTGTTCCTGCAGATGTCAAAAATCCTCTTTGTGACCAAATCTGACCAAAATCATGTACGATGCCGAAACCATATTGGCTATCGGTCACAATCGTGACTCGTACATTTTTCCCCAATTTACATGCTTGAATCAAAGCAATCAGTTCCGCAACTTGTGCAGACCTAACTCCTTTCAGACAAGACGCTTCCATCACAGTTGCCACTGTGCATACTGCGTAAGCTGCGCTTAAAACTCCTTCTTTTGTTCGTAAGCATGAACCATCCACAAACATGACATAATCAGATTCCTTTAACGGTTCATCTTTTATGTCAGCTCTTGGTTTCGTACAATATTCCAGCACGTTTAGACAATCATGATCTACTTCATCCTGTTCAATTATATTTTCTTCATCTGGCAATGATGTAGAAGGATTTACATTCATGCATCTATCTATGGTCACATTTTCAGCGCTCAAGATGACTTTTTCATACTTAGTCAGCCGACTATGTGTCATGTACTGTGTTTTTGTTCTTGTCAAAAGAATTTCTACCGAATGGGGAACATATACTCTCAGTGGATACCCCATCACTATACCTTCACTTTGTTCCAGACTTACACAAGTAGCTGCAACTGCTTTCAGACATCCAGGCAATGCTTTTGCTATAGGATCTAAAACAGCTGAAAAATAAGCGATTGGTCTTTTCATTGTCCCGTGTTTTTGTACCAGTACTGAAAATGCACATCCATCTCTTTCACTGCAGTACAACTCAAAGTCCTTCTCATAATCAGGCATGCCTAAAGCAGGGGCCTCACACAGTTTCTTTTTTAATTCTTTGAAAGATTTCATTTCTTCTTTGTTTAACTCAAAAGGGTCTTTTACATCTTTCTTGGTCAATTTTTGTAAGGGTTTTGCAATCAAAGAGAAACCACTTATCCACTGTCGACAATATCCAACCATTCCCAAAAACATTCTTACCTCTCTCTGAGTCATTGGTGCTCTCATTCCTTGAATCATTCTTACTCTTTCTGTCGCTATCTTTCGTACTCCTTTCTCAATTTTATGCCCTAAATACTGGACTTCTTTCTGACAAAACTGTAATTTTGAAGGAGACACTTTATGTCCTCTTTTCTCTAAATGGTTCAGTAAAGCAATTGTGTCACTTACACATGCTTCTTTGGTTTTCGATGCCACCAATAGGTCATCGATATACTGCACCATCACTGATTTTTCTGGCATTTTTAAATCTTCCAGAGATTTCTTTAGAATCTGATTAAAGATTGAGGGGCTTTCTGTATACCCCTGAGGAATTCGGCACCATGCCAAAATACGCTCTCCGAACCGGAACGCAAATAATGGCTGGCTATCTGGATGCAAAGGAATAGAGAAAAATGCGTGACACAAATCTATCACAGTGTACCACTCAGCTTCATGTGGAATTTGATATAGAATTACTGCAGGGTTTGGCACTATTGGACAACATGGTACAACTATTTTGTTGATCCTTCTCAAATCCTGTACTATTCTATATGTTCCATTTGGCTTTTTCAGTCCCATAATAGGTGAATTACATGGACTGCTCATGATTTCTTTTAGAATTCCCTGTTCAATCATCTTATTTATCACAGGAGTTATTCCTTCAATTATTTCTGGAGTTAATTTGTACTGTGGCGTGTTCGGGTAAGTTGTCCCTTCTTTCACTGTCACTTTTACGGGATCAACTTCTCTCATTAATCCAATGTCTTCTCCTGTAAAATCCCACACACTTTCTTTTACTGCACCTTTTAGTTCTTCTGGAAGTTTTTCTGCATCAAATGCAGGAAACAAACCATTCGTTTCAGGTTCCTGATTCATCAAAGTTACTTTATACAGAACATCTTCATCTGAAGTCTGAAAACCTATTCCATCTGGCGTACAATAAATTGTGCAATTCATCTTGCATAAAAGGTCACGACCTAAAAGATTTACAGGACTACAATCGCACACTACAAATTTATGCATTTTGCTAAAAGAACCAATTTTTACTTCCACCAATTCAGTAAGTGGGGTTTTAATCTGCTGATTGGCTACTCCTACCACTTGGATGTATTCACCTGAGAGAGGAAGGTTTGGAATTTCCACTGATCTAACAGTAGAACGGGTAGCTCCAGTATCGACAAGGAATGTTACGTTTGCACCATTCACTTCTCCATCCACAAAGGGACCAGACTGATCTACCTCTAGAGTTGCGCCAAGCACGCACTCTTTCCCTCTCCTGCGCACCGTCAGAATCTTTCATCCGGGTCATCCTCACTCTGACGCAACAAATACTGAGAAATGTTAGCTGCTCGCGGCAACTGTGTTACCTGCTCTCCTCCGTAGAATCCTGTTTCTGTACTGTATCTTTGCTGGTTAACAGTGTTGGGAAGTGGTGGTTGCGGCACCTGACTTTGTTGAACAACTACCTCATTCTGCACCTGTGGAGTTAATGATTGATGTTCCGGATTAGGTTTAGGTGGGAACTTACACTCGTTTCTCCAATGCCCTAATTTTCCGCAATTATGACATGGCCATTTCTTCTTTGCCTCTTCTAGACTCACTTGACCCTTTCCTTTACCTATGTTTGGTCGCATTTTATTCTGTCCTGATTCGTTTCCATTATTATTGTCCAATTGAGCTTCTTGTTTTTCTGCCACCTTCACTTGTGCCCACATTGCCTTCTCTTTCAACTTACGCTGTTTACTCTCTATTTCATCACTACAATACTTAGCATATCTCAGTACCTCATCTACACTTCCATTCTGCCAGTTTATCATGTGTTGCTTAATCATATCACTTATTTCTTGTTTCAGGCCAAACACAAATCGGTATACAAAATGACTCATGTCCTTTTCACTCAACTCCTCATAACCACTATACTGCTTGAAAACCAATAACAGTCGCTCATAATATGCATGTACAGACTCCTTACTTTCCTGTGTAGTTCTATCAATTTTTACCCAATCTGTCTCTTTAGGAGGAATCTTATTCTTCAAAAAGGTAATCACCTTATCGTACTTCTTCATCACATCAGGACCTGGAGCTCCTGTCTTAGGATCTCTTGGATATTCTGTAGTTGGCCAGTCAACTGTAATCTTACATTCGGACCATAAATCTGTTGGTACCACTATGTCAAACAATCCATCTAAATCTATCCACAACACTTTTGAGACTTTTACAAACCTCTCTACTTGTCGGTACCACTCAACTGGCTTCTCTCTTAACTTTGGAAAGTCATTGGTAAATGACAGTATGTCCTGCCTAGTCCAGGGAACATGCACGTAACTACCACCTGGAGTTTCTCTCATGGGGTATTCTTTGACAACAGATTCTTTTTCAGTTATCATAAAGGCCAATGAACCTTTGTCTGTACTTTTCTCATTCTTCTTTGTCCATCTAACCTTCCATCTGTCCACATCACCCCATTTTCTCAACAACACAATTAACTCCTTTATCTGTGTCAGCCTTCCTGCCGTGTTCAAATTTTCAATATCTTTTTCACAAAAGTCTACTCTGTATGGTTTCTGCAACGTTTTCACTTTTGCAAAATCTATTCCAATCTCACTAGCCACTTCTTCTAGTTTGTCATGTAAATTCTTTGCTCTCCATGTTATACTTTTGCACAGAAACATTATTTCATCATCCTGATAATTTTTTATCTTTTCGGTACCAATCGTTCCTAGAATTAATTCTTCCATGTCTATTTTTAATCTGATCACATCTAATGGTTTTTCTTCTGTTTCTTTTATTTTAAATGCTTTCATCCACTCATTTAACTCATCAGGAGTCGGACCTATGGGTGTATTATTTAGTTCTATCCAATTACCACTCTTTTCAGGCGTTTCTGTTGCAGATTCTGTTACCATATGCATTTTCCTACCATTGCACTCATTCACCGTTAAATTTGTAGGTGGACTTGGTCTGTAAGTACTAGCCAAATTACTTGTACTTGCACTTTGTTCCATCCTTTCTTTTTCTCTCTGAAATTGTGAACTCATGGGAATCACCAAAGATCGTTCATCAATTTTCTGATTCTCAAAAACGGGTATTACTGGACCTATTGTTACAGGCACAGTAACTGCTTCCATATTTTTCGTTAATTCTCTAATCTTCTCAGTTAGTTCTTTTGTTGTCCTTGCCAATTCGCTTGCATTGTCGCTTTCTATTCCTTCATTTTGAGAAGTTCTCATTTGTTCTTGTGACCTATTTACATCAATTCTCTTTTCCGGGCTTTTATTTCGCATAGTCTCTATTAGCGGCGCATTTGGTGTCACCACTGTAGAACTCTGCTGATACGGAGGTGGATTTCTATTTAAAATATCTTCCAGCAACTCGTCATCCGTTTCGCTCTCATGCATATACTTTTCTCTCTCTATATGTTTCTTTTTCTCAGTCCGCTTTTTCTTAGTCCCTTCCTCAACTGTAAAAGCTGGAAACAAACCTCCTGTCATGTTAGCACATCTCCATCGTTTTATTCTGTCCTCATGATTTACTCCCCACAATCTTCCAGGCATAAACTCATGATCTCTCATTCCTCTGAATCTCTCTCGTTCATACATCTCATCTTCCCATTCCGTCAAAGCCTCAAACTGTGTTGGTCTAGGTCTAGGTTCCAACTTACACATTTTTTCTCGCAAATTTCGCAAAACCGCTACACTAAATGAACCATTCTCAGGGAAAGCTAAAGCACCATCATTCTTCGTATATTTTGCCCAATTTTCCAACCATATGCACGTATGATATCCATATTTCAGCATCATATGTGAAGCTGCTGATTTCGGCGGAGGAATTACTTGTCCCTCTCTAGTCACAACCTTTTTGTCTTTCTTAAAGAAATTCTTCAATTTCGTCGTCCATGACGTTCTCTCCCTTTCATACTCGTAATACGGCATGTTTTCTATTTGTTTTTCTCTTTACGCTAACGCTGTTCTGTGTACGGAACTTTGACCAATTACAGCGCGACTCACACTAACGTACCAATCAGAACAATTCCCACCGTCCGTGAACCAACCAATCCTAGCGCGGCACTTTTCTACGTCACTCCTGCTCTGTGTTCACGTGACTAGCGCACTATCCAATCCTAGCGCGGCACTGTTCCACGTCACTTCTACTCTTTACCCCTCCTTTACAAAATTTATCGGCAATTTTTCTTTTCGCTGTTTTCTTCGTTAGTTACAACAATTAAAACAATTCCATAGTCTGATTCGCTAAACAAAAGTGACAGCTTTGTCCTTTTACACAAGAATCCTGTATTTCCAGTAGGCAGCGCTTACCTCTACCCTACCACAGAATTATTTACTCTCGCCGATAAAGTAGCACTTCCCTCTACCTTACCCTTCTTTCAAACAAACAATTTACTCGTTTCTCTGGGGATAAGACACATGTGGAGACTAGGCTCCTGAGAATTAAGGCCAAAGTTTCACAAGTAAACGTGATTTGCTATTTCAATTACACACTTTTCGCACAGAAATCCTTAACATAACACAACCTGCGTTATTACCAAAATGAATTCAGACCATGTACCAAATTCCATGTGACTTCTCTTGCCACACGTGTTCCACTTCCTACATCCCAGAAGCGTGAAAACTCACATATAACATAACGCGACTCAACATATAGTGTTAGTCATCAAAAAATAATCAATAATCAATAAACAATAATCACTAAACTAATCTATAGAAAACCATAACTCTGCTACCAAGAAATCTGATGCAGCGCGTACAATAAAAACTATTCTCCTCCCAGGTCACTTATAGGTCATCCAGGGGCAAACTATATTTCTCATATCCACATGACGATGGGGCCCATAAACATCGCCTAACACACACGCACACTCCTGGATTTCCTTTACACCTTTATGAAATTCTGTACTCCTAGGAGAAGCATGAGAACTAAATGGAGAACACCATTTATGTACCGCTGGAAGAGCCAGGATATCTTATTACCTTAATTTGTCACTTTCTTTTAGTTATTTCTTAAGATATTCCTGCTCATTGTTTTGTCGATGAATCATTCATGTAAAAAATTAGTTCATAGTGATTAAGACCAGCTGAATCACAATAACCAATTTCTGATGTCACAATCATTTAGGAAAATAACCACTGAGTCATTTTGGGTTTAAAGAATCTTAAATTTTATATAATTTTAAAAAGCATGAGAAAGAATTTAATACTTTATTCAATTATTCATTCTTAAATTCAAATATTTATTAAGCATAATCAATTTATTGCAGAAAGGAAATTTTTGTCATGAAGCCAAAACCCTAATTACCTGCCTAGCTTCCTAATTTAGCCTAATGATTTCTAACCTAAGTTAAGAATTAGAAATAGCCTGATTCTCATACTCAACTGGAAAATTAAGACAGCAACAGCAACTTCAGCTCGTCAGCATCAGCTACCTGCAACCCGTCTCATCTAACAGTCTTTCAGCATCTCCCGCTCAGTAAGGGATCGATCAGGACCACCCAGCACTGGAAGCCACCAACACGACTCTCCAACTCCTCTCCTGACTGTGACTGCAACCGCGACTGACCCCCTCCCACTAAGAGTAGGCCCTCTTATACCCTAATTCTAACTTTGCTAACTAACTGTTGCAACATTAATAACACGCTTTTCTTTCATTGGTCCATGCATGTCATCTTATTCATTCTTTTAATCAAGTTCTCTTGGATTCAAGGGTCCTTGGATCATTTCCTTTCCCATACGCTCAAACATTTTTCATCCGTTTCGATCAGTACATTTGTAACTTCTTTCGACACATTCGAGAACTCCGCAGTCATTGTCCTTTCTCTTAAACTTGTTTCCCACGGGTCTTCTGCTGATCATCACGGCACACTATCAGTTCAATTAGGTCACATCAGCCTTGACCATTTCTTGCATCCTAGCGTCTCAGTAACCTCACGAGGTTTAGTTTTTTCTCCGATTCCATCCCGTGTCATGTGTCCCCTTGCGCCTGCGCACATCTTCCCACTGGCGGCCATTTTATATCGCCACTCGGTTATACTTTTAGAAGCACTAATTTGAGGCAAACAAAACATAATTAAAATAGAGAAAAATAGCCCTTTCGTTTCCCTCCCGTCATCTACGTACCCCAATTAGTTATTACCTAGCAGAAAGCAACATTTAAGCTGTTCCTTACTTACCATCACTATTATTTTTGCAACGACACGTTTTATTTCTATGAAGCACAAACATGCATTTATTTTTAATTAGTACGCACTTATTTTTACGTTATAATTAGACACACGGACATCCATTAATAGATTATTTGGCACACATTTTAGCATGTTACCATTCCCATACATACAGTGTTGATTAATACATTTAAACGAACATTTTATTTAATTAATTATAAAATTTGTTAGGGGTTAAAAAAAATTATTTTCACTGCTCCATCAAGTGCCACAAGGCAAGGGTACAGCGCCACAGAACGCGCATATATGGCATATATGGGCTGCAAGGCCAGACTGGTGGATGAGAACACTTCTTTCCCGAAGGTCTCAATCCATTTAGATTCTGGCTCCGGGGAGTCGCAGAATCACAGGATGCTCGAGCCTCCCTCCAGACTCGAACCTGGATCCCCAGCTTCAAGGTCAGCCACTCTAGCCCTTAAGCCATATTGTGCACTCAGTTTAGGAACCCGGCCACTGGTTGAAACATCAGCATTTTGCGCTGTGTGTCTGAGTTTTCTCCGTGAAGATTCTGCTCTGGTAAAGAAATAATCAACCTTCAAAACATGCTGGACCCTCCAGCCAATATTAATTATCCTCTCAAATCCCTCTATTCAATATAAGAGTCCTATTGTAAATTGTCATTGTAGTTATTTAGCGCTTACTGCCCCTGACGAGGGGGTTGAATTGCCAACCCAGGGTGTTCTGGAATGTTCCATAGACCCTGCATCGGTGCTTTGTTTTCATAATCGCTCCCTCCGTTGAAGCATTTGTTTTTCATGTAGTTCATTTCCCCTTGTCGTCAGTAGACCTTCCGCAGTAGCTCCCTGTCTTCAGCACTGAAGCGCTGGTCCTTTTGTACCTGCAAGACTAGTTTTGAAGTTTGAAACTCGTCTAGATTTACATGTTGTGTGTTATTCCGCCATCTGATGGTGGGTTCAGGAATTTCCTTTTGTAGAATGTTGCCAGTCAGCACCGCTTTAAAGTCAATACACCCTGACGAGTTTTTAAGAAGCCTTTCTAAAATGCACTTTGATTTATGAGTAAATTTGTCGTTGGCATCGGTTGTACGATATTACCTCTCGATGTGGTATTTAAGATGTCTTTTTATTGTAATTTTATAAACAAACTTTTATCGTGTTCCGTTTACATGCAATGAGTTTAATTAGCTACGCATATTTAATAAAATTGTGAATTTGAAAAACGTATATGTACACGGGGTTTAAGATTCATCTAGCTTGTTTTTTGTTGCAGTTTGTTTACGAACTGTCTAAAAAAACATCTGATCTGCAAATTTACTCTTATATTGGCCCAGTTAAAACAAGCTATAACTACTGCTTGTCAACAACTTCACACTCCGAGTGAGTTGAAAGATTGCCGTAAAAATTGTCATTGCTCTGTTAAGAATGCTGGGCAAATACAAATGATGTGCGTATTAGTTTTTTTAACTTGATTACAGCCTCTGCAGGATTTATTGAGTCCTTTTGCAAGCCATTTCGGACATAGGTTCAAAGTTGGGAAATCACTCAAGCACAAACGAGTTATTTCCATTTTTTGTGGAACGAACAGCTAAAGCTTAGGGTTTCCTGATCTGCTACAGTCTTATAGGACAGGATGGTTATCCATGAGTGAAAACTCTTTGAGAAGATGTTTTTATCCTCCAAAAGGGAGAGCTCACACGTAATTTTGTTGACATATTTCCTAAAGACTTGAAATGAGGTTGGGAGTTCCACAATTTAGTTGTAGAGACTCTATACTGGACCTTGAATAGACACTGTGTGGGCCATGATTTGTAGACAATTCAGTCCAGAGCCTTTGATCTAATGAGTCTTCCTTGGCTGCTTTCAGTCTGTGGCAGAATCTGGCAAAGGGTCCTTGCCTTGCATATCTCTCTCAAGTCCAAATTCCATCCTGATTTGTGCTGGCGAGGCATTCCAGGGTAGACGGAAAAGCTTCCTATAGGTGTTAAGGTATAATGACTCAAGCCATTCAGATTCTCGGCAGCTGAGTGCTTCGCATCCATAGGCTATAGCAGGTAGTAGCTTTGTTCTGATGACCTCCAGTATGGGGAGGAGTAAGTAGCCTCCAATCCTCCTCTGAAGGGATAAAAAGGTGCTAAAGGAGATCCTCCCATCACTTTCATTTGTTCCTTCTGTCATGAGAAAGTGCCGATTGTATCAATTATTGCTCCCAGCTCTGGTAGGCTTGCTCTTGAATTCGTTTGTGGTTATTTGGATGCCAGGGTCCTGCTTTCTTAGTTCTTTTGCTGAATGTTAACACCTTTGTTTTTGCGAGGCTGATGTCCAGATTATTTGCTAGAGTGTAGTTACTTAGTTTGGACAACAGCCTTTGTAGGCCAACCTTAGCTCTGCTGAACAGAACTATATGGCCAGTGTATAACATACTAGTCAATGATTCCCACCCTCCTAGTGTGCATGCTTGAGCGTTTGCCTTGTCCAAGACGTCTGTGAGATCCGCCTGGAAGAGGTTGAACAGGTTGGGCGAGCACGCATCTCTGTTTAAGGCCAGTTGTGGTCTGGATCTTATGGGAGACCCTTGTTCTATCTCCTATTTTTATCCTAACCCATGTATCAGAGTAGAGTTGTTGAATCAGGGGCTGCTCCTCTTAAATGACCCCCAAACCTCCAGAGATAAAAAAATAAAAAGGTAATTCAATACCATTTTATTTTTCATCATCCCGTCCTGAACCGAGTGGCTTCATAGTTGATGGGATCAGCATTGAATGAGTCACTGGGGTTGGCATCGTCTCAATCGCCACCAATGGAGTTGTCGTCACCGACACTGATGGTCTTGTCACCGATGTGCTCATAGACAACAATGTCATTGACGACTAGATTTGAAATTTTGTAGATTTTGTCTTCTTCAGAGGCTGATCCTCAATGGATTCCAATGTCTGTGTATGAAAAGATCCTTTAGATGTATGGCTTCCTTCTTTAGAGACAGAAGGGGTAGCTGCAAGCGATGTTCAAAACAAGTTGAATTCAGGAAAATGAATAAGTCTCCTTTTGTGCGCTGCCTTCATGGAAGTGCTTGGAGGAGCATTTTTTCATGGAATTGTCCCCTAAAGAGGGGACATCTCCTTTAGAAGGAGGACATTCTCTTAATCCATCAGATACAGTGCCAACCTCCTTTCTCTGTCCTTAACAGCTTCGCCGCGATCGGAATTCCGCCCAGGTGCTGGACATTCCGATCGCGGGTGTGGTCGTGACAAGCTCAGCTCGTCATGCGCACAGCCCGACCGCGCAGCATGACGAGCTGAGCTCGTCATGAGCATCAAAGGGGTTAATTGAAAGACTCCTACAAATGCCACATTTGGATGTCTTATGTTTGGATGAAGAAGATAAATACACTTAAAATGAGGCTCATCAATGTAAATCTTTTTAAGACAACTGGATGAACATGAACACAAGAAATGTTTTGTCTCTGTCAGCCATTATGACAGTTGGGAACAGTTAACTGTCAGGTAAAAAAAAAAACTCCCTGGCCCAGAATTGTATGCAATTTTCCCTAAAAACAACTCACAGTACTTCAGTGCTGAACATAGGGCTGGTTCAAAGCTAGGGCAGATCAAGAATGTAATAAATTTAAGGTTCCCTGAAAAGCCAGAGCAGAGCTCTGTCAGGGGACTCCCTCACACATGACGTGTGGTAGAAATGTGAGCTATGGTGGCCTCTAGGGACAATAGGAAAGCTTAAGCTTCCACCTCTTTGGCTGAAGTTTGGGTGTTTTCAAATGAGGTGGATGTGTTACTAAATGTACAATGTTGTTTCAGGCCTTTCGCCATCTTACACAGTATTTTTTTATTTTTTTTTGGACACAATTATTTTTTATTTGCATTTGAAACGACCATAAAAGGAGAATACATCAGAGGTCCAGCAGCTTGACAAAATTCATTGTTAAGTCATGTAAAACAAAACAAGCACGGCAACTAGACAGTTATGCGCATAGACATTATACCCTTGAAAAATAAGAATTGTGCAAATTAGCAATACAAGACACATATTAGTACAACCGCAATACGGATCTGAGATAAAGTGCTTGTGCAATACCTGATGATTATGGGGCATATTACAAGTTTAAAAGAGAGACTCAGATTTCTTTACCGGCAAGAGGGCAAATTAAAAGATTAGACTTGTGATGTAATTAACATACATTTCCATTAGCACAATAGATAACAAGATTGAATATTTTGCTGTTGGAGCTACGTTATCAGAGAGTGCAGTTAGTCATGATTTAACCAATGAGAGACCGACTGCCATATCCGAATCCCCCATTTCTGAGCCTTTCGCCCCTTACACTCATACAACTTTGTTTCCAAGCTGCAAATAGCCAAGAATCTAGATCTCCACTCGTAGAAAGTGGGGGGTTCTGGGTTGAGCCAGCCTGTAGCAATGCACATCCGTGCCACTGCCATAGGGATAAATAACATTTAGCCCTATTTTTTGCCGACTCATTTCCCACTGAGTCATCTACGACTCCTAGAACTGCCTTGATTGTTATTTGGCTTCCAATAATATGTTCTAAAAAGGTACCCATGTCATAAAAAAAGAGGACCTAATTTCGAGCAGAGAAAAACATGTGAACGATTTCAGCACCCGAATTCCTCACATTGAGGACAGCGATCGTCAACTCTCCTGCCCCATTTAAACTGTTTTTCTGGGGTAAAATACAGATCAAACAACGTTTTAAAGTGTTGACTCTTTAGACCTAGTATTAATAATACAGTGTCACCAATGTCTAAGAATTCCTGCAATAATGGGCCCTCTTTCCCCAACCTACCTTCCCATTTAACATTCTGAGATTCTAGAACATCCAATAGGTTTTGCATCAATAAGTCATAAATAGAGCCAATCTTAACTCTCTTACCAATTGCCTCGATAATAGGTATCTGAATCATTGGCCCGGATGTCTTCCCCAGCCTATTCAAGAAGTCCAGAATCTGAAGATATTTGAAAAACTGTTGAGTGGTAATCCCGAATTTCTCCCAAAGATCCCCAAATAAACTTATATTTTCTCCAGAGAAGAGACCTCTGAGCCATAGAATTCCTTTTAGCGACCAATTCCTTACAAACGGCTCGTGGAATATTACGGGTAAACTGGGTGTCCCCCATAGTGGCGTGTAGTAATTATATTTGGGTAGTTTTATTTTATTTTTACATTGTCGCCATACTCTAAATACCCTCTAGCAGGACCTTGAATTTTGTTTTTTTGTAACAGTTAGGTTCCAAATTTTTCAGCAATAGACCTTTGGCGCCCTCCCCCACTATAAGTTTGTAGATCGAAGGGGATTCTGCTGTGCTGAGCAAGTGTGTATTCCCAGTAATCAAAATTCCCATATTGTGTAACATATATGCCCAATAGTACATCATTATATTTGGAACACCCCCAGCCCCCCCTCCCCCCGATTCTTGGGCAGTGTCATGAATTTAGAAGCTCTTCTTGTCTTTAAATCCCCAAAGAAAACCATAGCACAAGCTTTCTATCTTCATTAACCACCTATGGTTGATTTCTAACGAGATAGCTCTATATAAATATAGCAATTTAGGCAGAACCGTCATTTTTATTATGTTCCCCCTTCCCACCAGTGACAGGCAGAGGTGATTGAGTCTTCTAAAATCTTGTTCTAATGAATGTAACAGAGGGTTCAAGTTTAGTTCTACTATATCTTCCACTGCTGAAGAGATATGTAAATGTAAAAAATGTAAATCCAGTATTTGTAAAGCGCGAACAGCTACCCGAAGGCATCCCGGCGCTGGGGGCCGTCGGGAAGATTAAGCAAGCTATTGCCCAGAGTCACATGGTGCTGGGCTGACCTGCCGCCGGTGCTGGGGATCGAACCGTGAGAGCCCCAGATTCCAGCGTCAGTCGCCCTAGCCGCGGCGCCACACCTCTTCCCTGTGTAGCCCCAGGTAAGTTGCCTCGCTCACTACCCGGGGGTCAAAGTCCCCAATATTACTAGTACAGACTACTTGTGTTTTTCCCTGATTTAGCTTATACCCAGAGGAGAGCCCGAATGTCCTTGCTGTTCCCTTAATCTCCACCAAAGCTTGTTGTGGGTTTGTTGTAACTATCGCTATATTGTCCGCGTATGCTAATGCTTTATATTCTGCTTGCCCTGCTCCCACCAGGTTAATCTGGCAATTACTTTCCAATTTAACTCTCAGGGGGTTGATGTACAATGCAAAAAGTTATGGTTAGCATGGACAGCCTTACCTTGTTCCCCTGGAAATGAAAATCTCTTCGGATTCTAACCCCATAATCCGCAGTTTTGCCCTTGGGACCGAATACAATGATTTAATGGCTCTGATGTATCCTGGGCCAAAACCATACTTTTCTAGCACTGCCCTTTTCAGCATCTAATAAAATCAAGCCCATTTTCCCCCGGGTCGCTTCGGTGATGTCAAAAAGTGTGATCACTCTTTTGATATGATCTACTGGGACACGACCGGGGATAAACTCATGCTGTTTAAGGGATACTAATTTAGCAATTACCTTGCTTAAATGGCTTGCCAGAATTTTAGAATACAGCTTAGCATCGCAATTAATTAATGTTATCGGCATGTAGCATCCTGAATTTAAGGGGGGGTTTATTTTTTTTTTTTAAATACAACTGAAGATTGTGTCTCCCCTAGCTGTGCTTTTCGAAACACCACCAACATATCCTCAATGGGTTCTTTTAGCAATGCCTTATATAACTTCAGGGGGATATTATATGGCCCTGTGCGTTCCCGGTGGCTAATGATCCTTTTGCTATGGCCACTTCTTCCGACGAGATTGGTTGCTCTAGAATGGACTGATCTTCCGAGCTAAGCCCGACCCCACCGATTGAACATAATATCTCAGCATAATTCCCGACCATAGACTGCCCATTCTCTGTGTATAAATTCTCATAAAAGTTTCTGAAGACTTTCACAGTTTCCGAGAGTATTACGTATTTCACACCGTCCTCATCCTCTAGCGCCTCGATCACTGTGGCTACCTCCCTTTGCCTCGTTTGAAGGGCCAAGAGGCAACCCACATTCTCCCCATATTCGTAGCACTCAATTTTTCATGCATGGAATTTAGCAGCAACTTGCTGGCTAAAAATTGAATTATCTCAGTTCTAACAACTACAATTTTCTGCTGGATTTCAGGGTTGCTAATATTCTGGGATATTGCATGCATCTGGCACTCTTCAAGAAAGGATAGCTCTTTAAGAGAGTCTTGGATCTGTTTACGCCTCCTCCTTTCCTGATATAATGTATAACTGAACGTTTCCCCCTCCGAATTCCTGCTTTTAATGTGCCCCAGACCACTGTTTCTTTAGTTGAACCCCTCTTGTTCGCCAAGAATTGAGCCATCCAATGTCGCATGTGTTCTAAATATTCCTCATTACACAAGAGTCTCCTATCAAAAGTCTATTTGGCTCTTGGTTTGTACAACCCCTTCATCAAAGGGTTGTGATCAGAGAGTACCCTCGGGTGTCTCTCAATTGTGGTTTGGTTGCTAAGTGCCTTGGATATAAAAAATAAATAATCCAGTCTAACTAATTTATTAGGCGGGTAAGAAAAATAAGTATATCCTGGGTCAGAGGCCATACATTTCCCCCACATATCATCAAGCCCATGATTTTCCACCAGCTGGCTGAGTGCCTTAAATAACCTAGGCTTTCTTCCAGTATACCTCTGGGAGAGGTCTAATCTTTTATCTACCTCTAAGTGTATATTAAAATTCCCGCCCATTATCAATGGAGTTGGCCATTTAGAGAGCTCAACATTAAAAAAATCCAACTTGTTAGCCTCATCCGTATTGGCTCCATAGATTGAGCACAACGTAAACCGCCCTCCCCCAATCTTACAATCTATAATTACCCACCTACCCATTTTATCTGATAATTTCCGAAGTACTGTACAACCAGACCGTCTGCCAAGTATAGCTACCACTCTAGAAGTTAACCCTTATTGTGTGCACCCCAGGAGGTCCAGTCCAAGGTCCGAAAATACATTTCTCTTGCCCCACGGGATGTGGGTCTCCTGGAGACAAATAATATCGAACTTCCACAGCCTCAATACTGATGCCACCTGATGTCTTATCATCCCCCATATCGAATTTCTAAATTCCTACCCAGCATAACCTTGCTTGAGACATAACACAACTTTGAATATCCCACGTTATCCTCTGAGACTCCATCTTGTGTGTCTGCCATTTCATTATTCAACAAAATTCCTGTCAGACTCCGCCTGAGCAGCACCATTGAAAAAAAGAATCTTAATAGCTCCTTAAATGATACAGGATTCTGTTTGCTGGCCTCTGAATTAAGGCTCCCTTTCCCACCCCCAACCCAACCCTCCCTCATCCTACCTCCCCCCCATACCAACCCCACTGCCCAAAAAAGGCAATTGGACCAGCCTGGTCCATAGATGAGTGGTGCTGTGCCCTCCACGCCGCCCGACACCCAACCAATAAACAAGCCATAGCTATCCTATCAGGCTTAGAGACAAAAGAAAAAGACCCCGGGGTTCCAAACCTAAGTACTGATCTTACAAAATGTATACTTTATACATGGAGGGAGATCACGAACCATAGACCCCCTATTTAAATCATTAGTACCAAATTTTTCTGGATATTCCCCCCCAATCATTTATGGGTCTCAATAAATTATTTAGCCTTAATTTCTGACGTGAAATAATAGGTTCTGTCTTGTATTAACACCTTCAGTTTAGCTGGATTCAATAAGAAGTCCTGACCTCCCTTATTGGGAGGAGTTGGATCATCTGTCTTAACTGTCATCGATGTTCCACCGTGATGTGACAGAAGTCAGGCCTCACAAAAAAGAGCAATTATTAAATGTGCGTTTCTGATCTGGACGTGCAGCTTTGAATATCGTTTGGCGCAGAAGGAAGTTCCCAAAGAACACCAAAATAGCCTTTGGTTTGCACCCTTCTTGCAAATGACGAGGTTGTTGCTTGAAGGGGAGCCTATGGGCTCTCTGAATTTTGTCAGCTCAATAATAAACTTTCATGGGTCACCCCCCTCAACTCCTTCAGGCACGAACCATACTCTTAGATTGTTCCTTCTCAGCCTGTTCACCAAGTCTTTCAGCTTCCACTGGGTGTCCACCATCTGGCCTTCCAGGGAGTTTGTAGTCTTCTTACTGTTATCTACTTCACTCTCAAGGGTCATTATCCTTGTTTCCATTTCCGCCATGTGCTCTATAAATTTCGAGCAGGTCTTTGCAACCTTTCTTATAGCTACCTGTATCTTCCTGTTCGCTATCTGGGTTTCCAACTCTCCGAGCGCGTCTCCTCGCAGTGCGCCATAATGCTCTGGTAGATTATGTCCAATGTAGGAGTATCTGAATATTCTGATCCCCCTGGATCCTTTCCGGGTGGGTTACCTCCTCCTAAACCTGGAGCATCTGTATAGTCCCACTGAAGCTCCCGAGGTGGTCTCTTTCTCACCGTCGGCAGATCTATCTGTTGTGCACCTTTATCTGGCGGTGAGCTTTCATTGCTGAGTATACTCTCATTTGAGTCTTGAGAGTTCCTTTTGCCAGAACAATTGTCAAGTGACTCTAGGTTTTCCTCGTTTCCGTCAGAATGGTCAGAGAGGGAAAAAAAAGCTCCCCTACGTGAGCGTCAGACCGAGCCCCGGAGTTATTACTGCTCCCCTGAGTTGAGATATGCTGGCTCCCATCATTACTCATAGTTGGTTCAGTACCTTCCTTAAAGGCCTCAAGTTGTGAGCCGAAATCCCCCAGACATACCTTTCTCAGGTTTCTCACCCAACATTGGCCCAGCCCCTACACCCAAGCATTTCTCATCAATTTCAAAGTTCCCCTCTATACTCACAGTTCTCCCAGTGTTGGTTAGGCTGATTTCAGCTCTCTGGAACAAAGTCTCGAGCTGTCCAGACTGGGATAGATCCGGGGTCTGAGTTTCATCACCAGTCAAATCTTGTGCATCTGTAGGATGTTGTTGCAGGGTGCTCTTGGAGGGGGGGGTCTCCTTCCTAATAGTGTTGGGCTCAGCCAAAGTGTTTTTTTTTTTTTAAACTCCAAAGCTGTCACTGTGCTTTTTTTTTAAGCTACCCGAATCCAGTTCCACTACGCTTGAGGCGCCATTCCCATTAGGTGCAGATTGAAAGCCTCAATTCGTCTTAGTATTGTTTTAGCGTTGGAGGCAGGTTCTCCAATCCGGGCTTTGACGCCCCGCACCGTCTTAGGCGCCATGAGCTGTGGTCAGCTTGTAAAAATCCAGAGACTGCTCAGTCTCTGCCTGGCTTGCTAGAGCACACTGCATGCGTCGTGTGCTGCTCGCACCCAGAGCGCTCGTACCACGCGGACAGCCTCAGTCCCGCTTCCCCCAATGCGGTCTCTGCTCACAAACTCCCGGGCCACAAAGCAAAGACACACTCGCCGAGATAGCATTGGAGGGCCCAAAGAGCTTTGCACCGCCACACCAGCAGAATCCAGCTGATCTGTGCTCCACATAAGCCTCCAGCGTCGGGCGAGGTAAGGGGTAACAGCTGCTGAGGCCACTCATGCTGCCGCCATCTTGCCGGCCATTTACACTGTATACTGCTCTTTTAACGTACCAGGGGATTCCCAACCTGAAGACGGGGAATGATTCAAGCATGTGAATATATAAAAGATCCAATGTTGGTGAATGTGAAAATATGCACCCCTGGGGTATTATGTGGCCTGGTAAATGTCCTGTTAGAGCAGTGGTTTTACATTTTGTACTGTGGTCATCTTGAATCTCTGTGTTTTGACATTACACTCTAGACTTCGTGACCAAATATTGATCCCATTGTTAAGTCCACCTTTGACATCAGGAACTAAACTTAATACACTACCTGCTGCCTTCTCGAGTACTGCCTGTACCTTCTCTCAAAGTAGAAAGGGCATAATTGGTTTTCATGTTCGCTTTTTGGGGCTTACATTTAGTGGCGCTTTTAATACTATGCAATATCCATGAGTGACGGCTGATAACATCCATTTGTCAGAGGGTTTTTTTCCATTTCTCTGAGTAACCCCTCCGTTTTTCATCTACCCCTGTTGGTTGCTCAGGTGGCTCAATGGTAGTGTCACTTGGTATAGGCAGAGCCTTTTTGATTCTGTTCTCTGCCTCCTCCTTGAACAGAATGTCTCTGTTGACTAGTCTGTTGCCACTGTGTTTGGGTAAGTTTACCTAGCTGGCATCTGCTTGGTTTCACTGTTGTTGCTGGACATAAGGTTGTCTACTGGAGGCTTTCTTGCGTCAAACTGTCTCTATGGTATGTCCCACTAATTTGGTAGTGTTCCTATTGCCCTTGTTGCTCCATTGTCCCTTTTCATCTCTTCTAATATCATTAACAGTGCTTTCAAACAAGCTCACCTTCCAATGGGTTATATACTAATGGATTCATCTCAAGCTTGAAACCTGAAATTCTCAGCCAGACTTGCCTTCTTAATACAATTCCAGTACTTAACTGTCCACTGTCTTAATCAGCTGCATGGAAATAAGATTTGATTTTAAACTTCTGTTCGAAATTGTTTTGCCTTCCTAAACAATAGCTTACTCTCTGTTTTTGCTCTACAAGGAATGTGCTCTAAAATCTCCCCTATCTCCTCCCACTCCTGAAGTCCATCTCTGCTCATCCTTGCTTTTGAAGTAGTTGTGTGCCACCTTGCCACTACACCCCTCTCTAGCTTTTATTCCACACCATTCAGCCACTTTCTCTGTATATCTGGTGGTGGATCAGTGGTTGAAGACCGCTTCTGAGATTTCTTCCTGGTCAAGCTGTACATTACTCTTAACATTTATACAGCCCTGGAATGAGGGAGTGTTTTCCCCACGTTTCCTTTCAATTCTGACAATAATTGATTTGCGTATAGCCAGATTTTTGAACACCTCTCATCCATGGTGAATTTCACTAAGCAGCATAGATAGGAACTCATTTCTATCATGTACGTGACTAAGAGTCTCAAACTGGAAACATGAATACTCATTTTCCTGTTCCAGCGGTAACCATACATCTCAAATGCACTATTTGAAACTGCATAATTTGAGAAATAATCTGATGAAGGTCCATGCAGACAGCTACTAAAATTAGGTTGTGGAGAATCAGCCTGTATGTGCTCCCTTATTTTAGCTTTCTCTCTGCTCTCCTCATGTTCATGGCCCTCATAACATATGGATCTCTCTACATCACTATTGTGCCTCGTGTAACATTTAAGGTTAGCCTGCTTATATAAATGCCCTAATTGTTTCCTGGTCAGAATTCTCTCTTTACTCTACTTACTAATTTTAACGGTACTTTGTATGAGGTTTCAATCCTCATGAAAGGAAAATGTTACTTACAAGGTAAGCATCTGTTCATGGCATGTAGTGCTGTAGATTCATATGCTGTGTCTACTCCTGACATCTAGTGTTGGGCTCTGAAGTGTGCAATTTGTTTTTGTCTGAAGAAGTCTTTGAGTCATGAGGTGTGGTGACTGCACCTATTGCAGACAAAGCGCATGGACTCGATAGTCAGATTGTTTTTCTTCCTCCCGGAGGGCGAAGATGTAGATGGAGCATATAGATACAGAAGAAATGACCATATGAAATGAAGAATTAAAGGTAAGAGTATTTGCAACTGACCTCAGGCGGCCGGGGAAGAGGGTGGGTGCATGTGAATCTACAGCACAACATGCCACGAACAGATGCTTACAGGGTAAGTAACATTTTCTGTTCGTAGCATATGTAGCTGTAGATACACATGCTATGCATAGACTGTAAAGCAGTCCTCTCCAAATAGTGGGGGCTAGGCCTGAGGATGTTGGAAAAGATTGAAACAGTCTGCGTAAGACAGCCTGGCCCACTCTAGCTTGTTTTCTAGCCAGGACACCCACACAGTAATGTTTAGTGAACGTGTGAGGAGTGGAGCTGCTTTGAGGATGTCAGCTATTTAGTAAATTCACCAAGAAAGCCATTGCTGCACCTGTTTGCGAGTGGAATGGGGTCTTGGAGGGACAGGTAGGGGCCTTCTAGCTTACTTTGGCATAACAAGTTTGAATACACTTGACAAGCCAACAAGCAATTCCTACTTTGTATATGGCCTGCCCCTTGTGTGGCTCGGAGTAGGGCATGAAAAGTTGTTAGTGTCTAACGAAATGGTTTTGTTCTATCCACACAATATATTAACACCCTTTTGATATCTAAGGTATGCAAGGCACGTTCTGCTACAGACTCTGGATGTGGAAAGAAAACTGGCAACTCAATGGATTAGAGGAGTTGGCCTAACGGCTAGGGTGGTCGACCTCGAATCTGGGGAGCCGGGTTCGACTCTCGGCAATGACGCTGAACATCCTGTGATTCTGGGCAAATCACTTAATCTCCCCGTGCCTAACAAAAATGAATGTGTCCTCATGTAACGCAACTGGTGCTATGTAAAGCGCTCTGATACCCGATACCTTCGGGTCAAGTGCGCGCTATATAAAACTCCGTAAAAAAAAAAAAAAATGGTTTGATTGATATAAAAAGTGGAAACCACCTAAGGGAGAGCTTTGGGGTTGGTTCTGAGGACCACCCTAATCGGATGAACCTGGAAGAAAGGCTCCTCTAAGGTAAGAGAGTGTATCTCACTGATTCGCCTAAGGGAAATAATGGCTACAAGGACATTATACGCTAGTAAAGAAACCTGGCTCAAAGAGGCTACAGGGCCAGATGTCATCTCAGCTCTGCCCCCTCCCTATATGATTCTGAGAGTGGACCGCGAACATAAAAAAGGACGTGGCATTGCTATTAGTTTTAAAGAATGTTTTATGTGCAAAATAGTTAAGCTGACAATCCCCAATTGTGAAGCTTTACTTTTTCATTGCTTCTAACCAAGAACTTTACCTTGTCTGGAGCCATAATTTATCATCCACTGAGCAGTGCGGCCAATTGGAGTTCTAGTATCTCAGAAGCGCTCTCATCGCCTATCCTTAAACTTTCTAACGTTACTATATTGGGTGATCTTAACATCCATTTTGATAAAGTAGATTGCAGCATGACTTTGTCTGTTATAGAGGGTAACGTTCAACTCATTACAAACTTCCCTACTCGTGCTGCTGGCCATAGGCCAGATTCCATAGTCACCAACCTCTGTGGTTTACAGACTGACCAGCCTATCCCTTTATCATGGTCTGATCATTTTGCAGTCCTGTTCTCTCTGTCTGTACAACCAGGACCCTGAACAAGAGAGAATCAAAAGACATATTTTGTTAGGAGCTGGTCTAAGTTCAATGTTCCAGCCCTTAATTCTCTACTTGAAGCCAACTGTCTTACGTTGAGTGATTCAGTAAAATCTGACGTTTATACTTTAGACTGCTGGATCAGATCCTCACGCGATGTGTCAGTTCCCACTACTAGCAAAAAAACTCCATAAAATTCTTCCTCCTGCCCCATGGTACAATGATTCATTGCACCAACTTAAAAGATTGTGTAAAGGTTTGGAAAGAGGATGACGAAAAACCTACAGACATGAGGACAAATTAAGATATAGATTGGCTTTAAAAAATTACCAGAAAGAAAGTAGCATTGCTAGAGCCAAATTTTACTCAGATAAAATCACTGTGGCCAAATATTGCCCTAAAACTCTTTTTAAGGTAGTCAAGAACCTTTCGAACCATGCCAGCACCATCCCCATTACTACTCTCACACAAGTTCAATGTGATGAAATTGCAGACTTTTTTCTAAAGAAAGTAACAGATATTCAGTGCTCCTTTGCAGGCACTCCTTTGGTTAGCCCTTCTGAAGTGCCTCCTAACACAATCTGTGCGTGCCTTGAATACTTTCCATCCTTTAGACGCAACATAATTTAGCTCATTGCTTGCAGCTACTAGATCAGGCTCTCCATTTGACCCATCCCCCTCGATATTGGGCAAGCTTACATTGCCAGTCATGGAGCAATTTACACAACTACTAAATACTTACTTGACAGAAGGCATTGTTCCTCTAGCATGGAAGCTTGCTCTGGTTACACCAGTACTAAAAAAAAGAAATGTGGACCCTCTCATATGGTCAAACTATAGGCCTATATCACTCTTGCCTAAATTGGCCAAGGTGTTGGAAAAACATGTTAACCTGCAGCTGTAATCTGGCGCTGAAGTTTGGGCATTTTGCATGTTCAGCTGTGGTGAATAGGTTTATGTGAGGGAACCCCCACCGCCGGAAGTAAACAAGTTGGGGGTGGAGTTCCCACTCGTGCACTTGGCCGATCATGCTGAACAGGATCAGCCAAGTCGTTGCAGATCTGGAATGTACTGTATGACCAACTGTACTTTGTGAGGAATCTTCCAGATCTAGATGCCATGGGCTAGAGCAGACAGCTGAGGTGAGTGCAAGCCCTCTTGCTTTTGTAGTTAAAACATAGCAGTGGTGTTGTCTGTGCGGACTAAAAAAAACTTGTTGTGAATGACTGGAAGAAATGTTCGAAGAGCAAATTGAATAGCCAGCAATTTTAGGTGGTTGATGTGGAGGCCCTGCTGTGCAGGTGTCTACAAGCCCTGGATTGCGTGATCTTGGAGATGTGCTCCCCCATACAGTAAGCGAGGCGTCCGTGGTGATGGTCTCTTGCGGAACTGGGTCTAGAAAGGGCTGTCCCTGTAAAAGGTTGGCATTCCACCACTGCAGAGAGTGATGTGTACCGCCCCAAATCAACACTAGATCCTCCCATAGACCCCCTGCCTGAGTCCAGCGTGCTGCTAGACAATGTTGTAAGGGACGCATTCATGCCTAGCAAATACATTACTATTTTTACTGTTACCTGTAGGAGAGTAGGATCTGCCTCTTATGTTGCCCCCACTTTTTTTCTGATGTTTACACTGGTTTCTGGCTATAGTCTGGCTGGGTCCCTGCTAATCAGGGCCCCAGCCTCTCTGTTCTCTCTAAACGACTTGGAGTGCACTCTAGGTGCACTAGTGATTGGATACTGTGGTACCTTATGAGCCCCTAGTATATGGTACCTTAGGTACCAAGGGCATAGGTACTTCACAGGCCTACCAGGGTCTGCAGCATGTATTATGCCACCCCTGGGAAGCAGACTAAATCTGACACCACAGGCCTGCTACTGCAGCCTGGGTGAGGTGGTGCTAGCACTCCTCACTGAGATATAGGTTCCCTATATCTCTCCTACACACACACATATAAACCTATCAGTCACCCCTAAGGCAGGCCCTATCAATCCTGAGGGCAGGGTGCTTGGCTTCTATGTGAGGGGGTGCCTCTGCCTGAGCAGGGCCCCTCTGCAGCTCTCAGAGTCCATTCTCTGGTGCTGTTTGTGGATGCGGTTAAACCATATACTCTTAAGTGCATTATATCCTCGCGGTAAAATGCTAACTTTGGAATGGCTGCATCAAAACATGTCGTGTTTGGTGTCAAACATCTTGGAATACTACCCATTCCACCCTTCTAGAGGGATAGACATATACCTACTGTGGAAACGCGGTAGAATCCTGCAGAGCCCTGGCATCACAAAATGGATGCCACCAGTCACAGACACTGGGCTGCCCTCCTGCTGATGACCAACACTCGCAGTGGAGGAAGCCCAACAATAGATATCCTGTCCCAAGGGGTGTGACCACCTCCCAGACAGGGTTTAGTGTATTGGGGCTGGGTGGGTGCACTCTTAGAGTGCTTTGAAGTCCTGCACTGGGGGAGCAGAAGGCTCCTCTGTGCATACCCCAGTTCAAACCGGCTCAGGGGCTACCTGCCCCTGCTCTGGCGCGAAACTGGACAAAGGGAAGTGGGTGTAGCCACCCACTCCCCTGACCCTCCCATAGGTAGGGTCATAGAGCTAGTCCCTCCCTTTCTTTTAGTATAAGAGGGGGAACCTGTGCATTGCACCCTAGATACCCCTGGACGACGCTCTACAAGAAGAATCCCGGACCTTCGATGTTCCACTACCTTTGGAAGACTGAAGAATCTCCCTTGGAGTCAAGGAGTGACTCCCCTGCTTGGCAGGCACCAAAAACTACAAACGACGGTCGCAAACTACGCCGCTCCCGCCGGAGTCCAAAGTCCCTGCAGCCCAAGAAGTGGATTTCCTGACTTCTCAAAGGCCATCGTGAGTCCCCAGCGAAGCTGAGGCCAGTGGACCCCAAGAGTGATGAGGAACCGCGACCCCTGGGTACCGTGCACTATTGTCGAGTGCAACCCCTTCACAACGTTCTACGAAACTTGTGCTTTGGACCACGTGTGGTCGTAGCCTCCAGCAGGAATCCCTCCGAAGATCAGAGGCCTACCACGTCCCGAGTGACCGTGGGCCCCTGTTGAGCGAATCCTCCCGAGGCGCCTTCGCGATCCCTTGCCAGCCAGCTTGTGGGTCTCCTGAAGGCTTTCCTACAGAACCAAAGGGCTCCCCTGGTTGCTCCAGGCCTGCCCTGACTTACCCTCGCTGGGTGAGTCCCTCAGACCTTGCTGGTCTGCGCCATTGACTTTTTACACTTTCCCAGAGACTTGCTGTTACCAAGGCTTGTTGGCTCCAATCGAGTCGCCGACACCGCAGTAAGCTGCAGACATCATGGGACACACCGAATCCAGCTCCTGGTTGTCGTCGACGCCTCCTGGACCTCGTGGCTGAAGAGTCAAGGCACCCGTGAACGACCTGAATCTTGCGACGACGGTGGGCATCCATCTTCCTTGCCCCGAGTCACTGCCAAGTGACTGTGAACACTGTCCCCTCTGCTTTCAGGTCTTCCATCTTCTGAATCCAGGCTTGGATTCCTCCGAACACTTCTCCTGTCGCCGCAAGCAGCAAGTCTTCACTGGCTCCCATTGAAAACGACGCCGCGACCCGACACCAAAGAACACCTATGCACCCGGCTCCCCTGGGTGAGGTAACTTCAGCACTACGGTGCTCCTGTGGGTGTGGGCCCTAGAACTACTTACCCTGTAAGTGACTTGCTTGTAGCTACCCTAGAAGTGCCCTAAAACTCTTACTTTCCAAGTGCGACTATCGCGCTGACTCGTACATGGTTCGCGTCTGTGTTAGACACACCGCGTCCAACTCCCTTGCAACTCTATCTGTAACCGCGTCCTTCGACTCGTACAAGGACCGATCGGTGTGTTCGCCTCGAACACGCAAGGGACCTTTAACATTGAAATCTCAATCGCGTCTGTTCGCATAGACTCGTACAGGACTCGCACCGGTGCCAGGACACCGCGTCCGTCCCCTGTGGGTCTCCTACAACTACCTGGGGTGGTTCTTGGGGTCCCTCGATTCTAGATGCCCTAGACCTACGTCTAGCCAAACTAAGATTGTGATATTCGATTGTGCTAAACTTATTCTGATAACATTTGACTTGTACATATGTTCCTGACTTCTAATCTCATAAAGAGATTAGTAGAGAGTTGTTTATTAATAAATACCTATATATTTGATATATATACCTGTGTGGTGTCTTTTCATTTGGTGATTCAAGAGATTGTGTGGTAAAACAAGCTGCTTTACATTCCTTCAAGACTTAGCCTGAAGGCTGCTCTCCACAGCTACCACTAGGATAGCTTTCTATAAAGGTTGTCTTAAACCTATCTACCATAAGAGTCGAATTGTTCTGGTGCAAGGTGTCCACTTTAACTAGTGAACAGCATATACCAGGCCAGCTTCTCACATTGGTGGGCAGCGTGTGGGATTCCAGCTTGCTATTGTGTTAGAAATGGGATCTCTAGTTGGCAAGAGCTTGCACCTTTGTCCAAGTAGGGACCCTTCTTCCTAGTCAGGGTAAGGGAGTTACACTCCTAAAATAACCCCTGCTCACCCCCTTGGTAGCTTGGCACGAGCAGTCAGGCTTATTCTAGAGGCAATGTGTAAAGCATTTGCACATAACCAACAGTAATACAGTGTAAGCACTACAAACGGACACCACACCAGTTTAGAAAAATAACCGATATTTTTATATACTCAAGACAAGACCAATTACGACAAAAATCCACAATACTATACTTTAAATATGAATGCTTGATAAGGTAACTTCTTCTTTGCAGGAATAACACAAAAGCAAAGTTCGTACGAGTCGGTAGCCCCGTCCGGGTCTACCGCGATGCTGAATTACACAGAGTCCAACAGTTCCAGCCGACCGCGTCGCTACAGGCCAGCAGAGTCGTTAACAGACTCGGTCACAGTACCTTTCTCGTTGTGGCTGGTACGGAGTGTACGAGCCGGTCGGCGTTCGTCGCGGTTGCGGTGAAAGACGGAGCGATGCAAGGTGCGGTGTCCCTCGATGCGGTGCAGGCAGCGGCTCGATGAGCGTCGTGCAGACTGAGTTGATGAGTCCAAGGCGTGCGGTGCAGGGCGAGACGGGGTACGATGCAGTGCTGACAGGTTGCGATGCAGGCGACCAAGCCGGAGTGCGGGAGCTGGCGTCGGACAGCGGTGCGAGTCGGAGCGGTGCGTTGCAAACGTGCGAGCGGTGCCCCAAATGCGATGCGGTCACGACTGTTGAGCCAGTTGCAGCGACCGCGTCGGTCGGGTCCGGCTGGTTCGGTGAAGCGATGCGATGCGAACTGCGGTGCCCACAGGTCACGGTGCAAGCAGCGGCTCGGTGTTGACGGCGTCGGACGTCGCCTACGGTGAGACCAGGGTTGCGATGCGAAGCGGGGCGATGCGGTCTGCGGTGCAAACAGGTCACCGGTCAGGGATGGATTCGGTTGACGGAGTCGGTTGCAGTTCCCTTCCTCTGTGGCAACTGAAACAGCGTTCCAGAAGCGGTACCCAGAGGCTTGTGAAGTCTTTGTAGTCCCTGAGACTTCTTAACAGGAGGCCAGCTCGGTTTCAGGCCCTTGGAGATACTCAGCACAAGTTTGTAGAAAGTTCAGTCCAGTTCTTTCACTGCCCAAGACAGAAGCAGCAACTGCAGGCCAACCCAACAAAGCAGTCACTCAGCAAAGGGGCAGTACTCCTCCTAGCAGCTCTCCAGCTCTTCGTCTTGACAGGTTCCTTGATTCCAGCGAGATCTAAATTCATGGGGTCAGGGCCCCAATATTTATATCCCAAATTCCTTTGTTCTCTGAAGGCAGAGAGGCCTTTGCCTAGTCCAAACCAGTTCTGGAGCACTTTGTTGACAAGTCTCCGTCCTTTCCTTCAGAGAGTAGGCCAGGGACATCAGACGCACCACAGGAGGTGGAGCCAGCATTGTGGAGGGAAGGCACTGTCCTATTCAGGGCCCAGGTGCAACTCCTCCCACCCATCTACATGTAGATCTTGCTATTCAGCCCTGTGCTGACTCACCCGGTCTCCTGGCATCCCCCAGCCCCTGTCACTCACACTCCAGACAAGGAATACACAACCTCGCAGAGGCAGGCTTGGATGGTTAGACAAGAAAATACCCACTTTCTAAAAGTGGTATTTTCAAACACAGAATGTTAAAACCAACTTCACTAAAAGATGCATTTTATCATTCTGAGTCCAGGCATACTAAACTCGAATTTCTACCATGTTCCCTGGGTCAGTTAGGATTATAAACTGTAATAATCAAAACTGCCCGTTCTGGCCTATGGGGAACAGGTAGCCTTGCAATAGTGAAAAACGAACTAGGCTGTAATTCACTATCAGGACATGCCACACACACCAGGGCATGTCCTACCTTTCGCATACAACACACCCTGCCCACAGGGGTACCTTGGGCCTACCTTAGGGGTGACTAACATGTAGAAAAAGGAAGGTTTAGGGACTTGCAAGTGTGCGCACTTGCCAAGTCGACATGGCAGCCCCAGGCAGCGCACAGGCTCTGCAATGGCAGGCCCGAGTTACACTTTACGGGCTGTTTGCGTGGGTGGCACAATCCAGTGCTGCAGCCCACCAACAGCATTTGATCTATAGGCCCTGGCACTCGTAGTGCACTTTACAAGGGACTGACACATAAACCAAATAGGCCAATCATGGAAACACCAATCCATAACACATTTTATACAGGAGCACTTGCACTTTCCCACTGGACAGCAGTGAGGAAAGTGCGCAGAATCATTATACCAGCAAAAACAGAGTCAAAACCAAGAGGTCAGAAAGCAAAAGTCAGGGGAAACACGCCAAAAGATGCCAAGTCTAACACATGTCCCCTCCAGCTGAAAGTAGGAGAACTACCCAACCCCATTGGAGTTCTCTTCACTAAGGCGGAAGAACCTGGACAGACCATCTGCGTTGGCGTGTTCTGTACCAGGACGGTGTTCCACCGTAAAGTCCATTCCCTGTAGGGAGATGGACCACCTCAGCAGTTTTGGATTCTCACCCCTCATTTGCATCAACCATCTGAGGGGCCTGTGGTCTGTCTGAACCCGGAAGTGAGTCCCAAACAGGTATGGTCTCAACTTCTTCAGCGCCCAGACCACAGCAAAAGCTTCCCTTTCTATGGCACTCCACCTCTGTTCCCTGGGGAGTAGTCTCCTGCTAAGGAAGACTACAGGCTGATCCAGGCCCTCTTCGTTCAGTTGTGAGAGCACCGCTCCCACACCATGCTCTGAAGCGTCAGTCTGCACGACAAATTCCTTGGAGAAGTCAGGTGCCTTGAGCACGGACGCCGTGCACATGGCTGCCTTCAGGGCATCAAAAGCTTTCTGGCAGGACTCAGTCCAGATCACTTTCCTGGGCTGCTTCTTAGAAGTCAGCTCTGTTAAGGGGGCAACGATGGTGCCATAGCCCTTAACAAATCTCCTATAGTAGCCGGTGAGACCTAAGAAGGCTCTCACCTCTGTCTGGGTCTTGGGGGCTCCCGAGCCAGAATGGTGTCAATCTTGGGTTGTAGGGGCGCCACCTGGCCGCTTCCTACCTGGTGTCCCAAGTACACCACAGAACCCTGCCCGATCTGGCACTTACTGGCCTTGATCGTGAGGCCTGCACCTTGCAGGGCCCTCAACACTTTCTCAAGGTGCTGTAAATGTTCTTCCCAGCTGGAACTGAACACAGCAATGTCATCCAGGTAGGCGGCACTGAAATCCTCCAGCCCAGCCAACACCTGATTGACCAACCTCTGAAAGGTGGCAGGGGCATTCTTCAACCCAAAGGGCATCACCCGGAATTGGTAATGACCTTCTGGGGTTGAGAATGCTGATCTCTCCTTGGCCCCATCGGTTAAGGCAATCTGCCAGTACCCAGACGTCAAATCAAACGTGCTGAGGAACCGGGCAGCTCCCAACCGATCAATGAGCTCATCAGCTCTGGGGATGGGGTGCGCGTCAGTCCTGGTGACGGCATTGAGCCCACGGTAGTCCACACAAAACCGGAGTTCTGGAGTGGCACCGGGCGCAGCAGCCTTTGGGACCAAGACCACTGGGCTGGCCCAAGGACTGTGGGAGGGCTCAATCACCCCTAACGCCAACATCTTAGAGACCTCCTCCTTGATGCTGGCTCTGACCCGGTCAGTCAACCTGTAAATCTTGTGCTTCACAGGAGGGCTGTCACCAGTGTCCACGTCATGGGTACACCAGTGAGTAACACCGGGAGTCAGAGAGAACAGTGGGGCGAACTGTCCCAACAACTGGTGACAGTCCCCCTGCTGCTCCTGAGTCAGAGTAGGGGAGAGGATCACACCTTCTACTGACCCATCATGCTCCTTGGTAGACAGGAGGTCAGGGAGAGGCTCACTCTCCTCTTCCACCCCATCATCTGTCGCCAAGAGCATACTCACTTCGGACCTCTCGAAGTGGGGCTTGAGGCGGTTCACGTGAAGGACCCTCAAAGGGTTCCTTGGAGCTTGCAAATCCACCAGGTAGGTGACGTCACTTTTGCGCTCCACCACCTCATATGGCCCAGTCCACTTGTCCTGCAAGGCACAAGGTGCCACTGGGGCCATGACCCACACTTTTTGCCCAGGTTGAAATTCGACCAGAGTGGCATTCTGGTCATACCATCTCTTCATTTCTTCCTGGCTTGCTTCTAGGTTCGCCTGAGCGAGTTTCCTGAAGCGGGCAGTTTGGTTTCTAAAGGCCAGCATGTAGCTAAACACATCCTGGGGAGTTTTCCTGGGAGCTGCCTCCCAGCCTTCCTTTACCAAACTCAGAGGTCCTCTGACAGGGTGGCCATACAGGAGCTCAAAGGGGCTGTACCCAAGCGACTTCTGAGGCACCTCCCTGTATGCAAAGAGTAGGCATGGCAAGAGGACGTCCCACTTACGCCTCATGGGTTCTGTTAGACCCTTGATCATGCCTTTCAAGGTCTGGTTGAATCTCTCCACCAGACCGTTTCCTTGTGGGTGGTAAGGAGTGGTGAACTTGTAGGTTACACCACACTCCTTCCACAGGGATGTCATATACTTGGATATGAAATTGGTCCCCCTATCAGACACCACCTCTCTGGGGAATCCCACACGGGAAAAGATCCCCATTAACGCCCGGCCCACCACTGGCGCCGTCGTTGTCCTGAGAGGGATTGCCTCCGGGTACCGGGTGGCATGGTCCACCAAGACCAGGATGTACCTGTTGCCCATGGCTGTCTTGGGATACAGTGGCCCCACAATATCCATCCCTACCCTTTCAAAGGGTGTACCAACAACAGGAAAAGGTTGGAGAGGAGCTTTGACCTTCCTCCCACTCTTACCACTTGCCTGGCAAGTTTGGCAAGACCTACAGTGTGCATCTGACTGCCTTCGCATTTGGGGCCAAAAGAAGTGGGTGACAAGCCTGTCAAAGGTCTTGTCCTGCCCCAAATGTCCTGCCAAAGGCACGTCATGAGCCAGACCCAGTAGGAAGGTCCTGAAGCGCTGGGGTACCACCAGCACACGGGCTGACCCAGGCTCAGCAACCTTAGGCTCACTGTATAGGAGACCACTCTCCCAGTAGATCAGATGTGACCCGGACTGATTACCAGCTGCCTGGTCTGCAGCCTGCCGCCGCAGACCCTCCAGAGTAGGGCACTCGTTCTGCTCCTTGCAGAACTCCTCCCTGGTGGGACCCCCTTCTTGCTGCCAATGGGTCAGCTCAGGGATGTCTCCCAGTTCGGCTACCTGCTCCCCTGTAGGCACCGGGGCGTCCCCTCGAGGTCCGCCTCCTCCCGGTCTGTGGGAACTTCGGGGCCGGTTTCCCGCGCCCCTGCCCTTTCTCTTGGCAGGGACTTGGGCCACTGTTCCAGGCTCCAAGTCCTCTTGATCACCCTTTCTGGCTGCCATTGACCGAGTAGACACGCATGCCCACTCTGGCAACCCAAGCATCTCCAAGTGAGACCTGAGCTCGACCTCCTTCCATAAGGACTGCTCCAGGTCGTTACCTAGCAGACAATCTACAGGCATGGTAAATGTAAAATGTAAATCCAGTATTTGTAAAGCGCGAACAGCTACCCGAAGGCATCCCGGCGCTGGGGGCCGTCGGGAAGATTAAGCAAGCTATTGCCCAGAGTCACATGGTGCTGGGCTGACCTGCCACCGGTGCCGGGGATCGAACCGTGAGCCCCAGATTCCAGCGTCAGTCGCCCTGGCCGCGGCGCCACACCTCTTCCCTGGTTCCATGGTAGGGCTCACAACCACCCTCAAGGGACCTGAGACCTCCCCCCATTCAAAGGGAACCTGCGCCACCATACACTGGCGCTCAGAGTTGTCTACAGCAACTACTTGGTGGAATGCCCCTGGGACTACCTGCTTCTCAGAGACCAGGTGACACCGGACTGAGGTCACACTGGCTCCAGTATCTCTGAGAGCCTCTACCCTGTTCCCATTGATGGTCACCCAGGTGCTATATTTCTTTGTGTTAGGGGGCACCTGGTTTCCTGGGACCATCTCAGACAAGGGTCATTTCTGCGGGATCCCCACCCTCCTGTGGGCACCCCTCCTCCCCAAGCGCTACACTAGCCAACACTTTGGACTGTCCACCGGTGGGTGGCTGTGTCCCCTTTGGGCACTTGGGGTCCCCCTTAAAGTGACCTACCTGGTCACATGCATAACACTTGCGGGGGCCGGTCTCAACAGGCTTCCCTGTAGAGACCCCTTTCTTATCACTGGGGGGCTGGGAACCTTTACCCTGGGTACTAGTTTGGGGCCCTTTAGAGAACTCCTGTGCTTTACCCTTGTCCCCCCACCTTTCTGCTGGGGACCCTGCCCACCTTTGGCTGAGTCTCCCCCAAACGCTTTCTTGTGGACCCTGGTACTCACCCAGCGGTCCGCTTCCATAGCAAGCTTCCTGGGGTCAGTTAGCTTACTATCCACTAGGTGCTGGCGCAGATCTGCAAAACATAGACTAGACAAGTGCTCCCATGCAATCAAGTTGTAGAGCCCCTGAAAATCTGTTACACTACTGCCCTTCACCCAACCATCCAGCGACCTGCAGAACACATCCACACATTCCAACCAAGTGTTGGCATCAGACTTCTTACTGGACCTGAACTGATCCCTGTACTTTTCAGGAGTAAGACCATACTTAGTGAGAAGGGCATCCTTCATGTCAGCATAGGTGAGGTGATACCCCTTACCCAAAGCTATCAGAGCATCCCTTGCTTCCTCAGGGAAAAGTGGCCACAATCCTGCTCCCCAATTTTCCTCAGGGACCCCATTCATGTGTATGGCTGCCTCGTAACCCTGAAACCACCTTTGTATGTCATCCCCCTTCTTGAACTCCTTGCCTACATTCTTGGGAATGTGCACAATCCTGTCTGCCTTTCTGGACGAATTGCTCCCACCATCTGAGCCTGACTTACTCCTAAGTTCTAGCTCCTTCAGTTCTCTCTCATGCTCTAAGAGCATCTTCTTCTCCTCCATGGCCAATCTCTTCTCCTCCCGCTCACTCTCCAGCCTGAGCTTCTGCAGCTCAAACTGCCTTGCCTCCCGCCTGTCCTCCAGCTCCTCTGGGGACAGACTGCTGCTGCCTGACCTGGCGGGTTCCCCCTCACCCAAAAGCACATCCACCCTGGAAATAGGCTCCTCCACCTCCTCACTGAGATTACCAGGCTGCCCACTGGCATGTCTGGCTGCTACCCAGGCCCTCAGCGCCTTCTGTAGCTCCTCCTTCCTTGTGAGGCCTTTAATTTGGACTTTCAGGTTTTTACAAATCGCTCGTAGCTCCTTTACGGCGTAGGATTCCAACCTATCCTCCTCAAAGATAACTTCCAGAGATGCAACGGATGATGCAGTTGATTCAGGCATGACAAAAGTAGTGAGTTGAAAACTGGCAGGATCAAAAATAGGCCAAAAGAAAAAGAACCAGTATGTGGTACGTAATGGTCTGCGATATGGTAGTAGTGCACACCAATCACTGTAAGTCAAGTGCAAACACAAGTCCTATCCTCACCGCTGACAACCAATGTTAGAAATGGGATCTCTAGTTGGCAAGGGCTTGCACCTTTGTCCAAGTAGGGACCCTTCTTCCTAGTCAGGGTAAGGGAGTTACACTCCTAAAATAACCCCTGCTCACCCCTTGGTAGCTTGGCACGAGCAGTCAGGCTTATTCTAGAGGCAGTGTGTAAAGCATTTGCACATAACCAACAGTAATACAGTGTAAGCACTACAAACGGACACCACACCAGTTTAGAAAAATAACCGATATTTTTATATACTCAAGACAAGACCAATTACGACAAAAATCCACAATACTATACTTTAAATATGAATGCTTGATAAGGTAACTTCTTCTTTGCAGGAATAACACAAAAGCAAAGTTCGTACGAGTCGGTAGCCCCGTCCGGGTCTACCGCGATGCTGAATTACACAGAGTCCAACAGTTCCAGCCGACCGCGTCGCTACGGGCCAGCTGAGTCGTGAACAGACTCGGTCACAGTACCTTTCTCGTTGTGGCTGGTACGGAGTGTATGAGCCGGTCGGCGTTCGTCGCGGTTGCGGTGCAAGACGGAGCGATGCAAGGTGCGGTGTCCCTCGATGCGGTGCAGGCAGCGGCTCGATGAGCGTCGTGCAGACGGAGTCGGTGAGTCCAAGGCGTGCGGTGCAGGGCGAGTCGGGGTACGATGCGGTGCTGACAGGTTGCGATGCAGGCGACCAAGCCGGAGTGCGGGAGGTGGCGTCGGACAGCGGTGCGAGTGGGAGCGGTGCGTCGCAAACGTGCGAGCGGTGCCCCAAATGCGATGCGGTCACGACTGTTGAGCCAGTTGCAGCGACCGCGTCGGTCGGGTCCGGCTGGTTCGGTGAAGCGATGCGATGCGATGCGATGCGAACTGCGGTGCCCACAGGTCACGGTGCAAGCAGCGGCTCGGTGTTGACGGCGTCGGACGTCGCCTACGGTGAGACCAGGGTTGCGATGCGAAGCGGGGCGATGTGGTCTGCAGTGCAAACAGGTCACCGGTCAGGGATGGATTCGGTTGACGGAGTCGGTTGCAGTTCCCTTCCTCTGTGGCAACTGAAACAGCGTTCCAGAAGCGGTACCCAGAGGCTTGTGAAGTCTTTGTAGTCCCTGAGACTTCTTAACAGGAGGCCAGCTCGGTTTCAGGCCCTTGGAGATACTCAGCACAAGTTTGTAGAAAGTTCAGTCCAGTTCTTTCACTGCCCAAGACAGAAGCAGCAATTGCAGGCCAACCCAACAAAGCAGTCACTCAGCAAAGGGGCAGTACTCCTCCTAGCAGCTCTCCAGCTCTTCGTCTTGACAGGTTCCTTGATTCCAGCGAGATCTAAATTCATGGGGTCAGGGCCCCAATATTTATATCCCAAATTCCTTTGTTCTCTGAAGGCAGAGAGGCCTTTGCCTAGTCCAAACCAGTTCTGGAGCACTTTGTTGACAAGTCTCCGTCCTTTCCTTCAGAGAGTAGGCCAGGGACATCAGACGCACCACAGGAGGTGGAGCCAGCATTGTGGAGGGAAGGCACTGTCCTATTCAGGGCCCAGGTGCAACTCCTCCCACCCATCTACATGTAGATCTTGCTATTCAGCCCTGTGCTGACTCACCCGGTCTCCTGGCATCCCCCAGCCCCTGTCACTCACACTCCAGACAAGGAATACACAACCTCGCAGAGGCAGGCTTGGATGGTTAGACAAGAAAATACCCACTTTCTAAAAGTGGTATTTTTCAAACACAGAATGTTAAAACCAACTTCACTAAAAGATGCATTTTATCATTCTGAGTCCAGGCATACTAAACTCGAATTTCTACCATGTTCCCTGGGTCAGTTAGGATTATAAACTGTAATAATCAAAACTGCCCGTTCTGGCCTATGGGGAACAGGTAGCCTTGCAATAGTGAAAAACGAACTAGGCTGTAATTCACTATCAGGACATGCCACACACACCAGGGCATGTCCTACCTTTCGCATACAACGCACCCTGCCCACAGGGGTACCTTGGGCCTACCTTAGGGGTGACTAACATGTAGAAAAGGGAAGGTTTAGGGACTTGCAAGTGTGCGCACTTGCCAAGTCGACATGGCAGCCCCAGGCTGCGCACAGGCTCTGCAATGGCAGGCCCGAGTTACACTTTATGGGCTGTTTGCGTGGGTGGCACAATCCAGTGCTGCAGCCCACCAACAGCATTTGATCTATAGGCCCTGGCACTCGTAGTGCACTTTACAAGGGACTGACACATAAACCAAATAGGCCAATCATGGAAACACCAATCCATAACACATTTTATACAGGAGCACTTGCACTTTCCCACTGGACAGCAGTGAGGAAAGTGCGCAGAATCATTACACCAGCAAAAACAGAGTCAAAACCGGGAGGTCAGAAAGCAAAAAGTCAGGGGAAACACGCCAAAAGATGCCAAGTCTAACATATTGTTTTACCAGAAAATCTCTATTTGAATTACTAACTGAAAACCACTATAGGTACTTAAAGTACATATAAAGTCAAGCTTAGTATCAATAAGTTCTACTGAACTTAGAGCTGTGTGCCAAGGGATAGCACACCCTTTCTACAGCTCAAGCTAGTATCAGTAGGCCACAAACTAGTGTAGGTAGTACAACACTGCACAACACTAGAATGTCCTTAAAGGGTGGAACCAGTGGATCCACTCAGCCTCAGTATAAGGACATGGCTTTCTCTGACTTGAGAGCCATGTGTGTTGAAAGACACCTGAAGCTAGGACAGAGTCCCTCCACACTACCCCTGATAGATCTGCTGACAGCAGATGATCTTAGATTGGCTCTAGGAGCTAATGGGTCTGAATCAGGGGGTGGGTCAATTACAGTGTCTGGGTCAGATGATGAAAATCAGAATGACCAAGACTCTGTGATTGAAGGGCCAGGCTCCAAGGGGCCTGAAAAGGACAGAGGAATTCTCCCTAAGAGAACTGACAGAGTGGATGAGAGGCATAGGTCCCCTTCCAGGGAATCTGACCACTCTTATCACTCTGGCAGAGAATTTGTCCAACAGAGGAACTCATACTTTCCCATAAGAGAGAGCTCCTCTGAAAGAATGTGCAAACTGCTGCAGTATGAGGAAGCAAGAGTTGCCCTCAGAACCAAGCAGTTGGCACTGGATAGAGAAGCCCTGGAGATCCAGAGAGCTTCTAGAAGAGAGGGGTTAGAACCCCTTGGTGGCAGCAACAGTGTCCCTAGAGGCAGAGAATATATTCCAGACCATAGGAACCTGAGCAAGGTTGTTCCTCCCTACCAGAGTGGGGATGATATCCACAAGTGGATAACTGCTATGGAGAGGGCCTGTAGAGTACAGCAGGTCCCCCAAAAGCAGTGGGCAGCAATCTTGTGGCTCTCCTTTTCAGACAAAGGTAGAGACAAGCTCCTCACTGTTAGAGAAGAGGATGCTGATGATTATGAAGTCCTGAAGAGTGCACTGATAGATGGGTTTGGCTTAACCACTGAGCAGTACAGGTTGAAGTTCAGAGACACCCAGAAGGCACAGACTCAGGACTGGACTGACTTTGTAGATTGTGCAACCAAGGCTCTGGAGGGTTGGCTGGTTGGCAGTAGGGTTACTGATTTCAAGGGATTGTATAATCTGATGATGAGAGAACAGATCCTTAATAATTGCCAGAACCAGTTGTTTCATCAATACCTGGTGGACTCAGATCTGACCTCTCCCCAAGAATTGGGAAAGAAGGCAGACAAATGGGTCAGAACCAGGGTAAGGCAGAAACCCCAGAACCAAGGGGGTGACACCAAGAAGCAAGATCCTAAGGGCTCTGAGAAAGGTGGGGATAAGTCAAAAGACCAGAAGTCTTCACAAGGGCCCCACAAATCTGCATCTGGTGGGGAGTCACAATCCAACAAGGGAAAAGGCCAAAAGAAGCCCTGGTGCAAATTCTGTAAACAGAAAGGGCACTGGACTTCTGATTGTAACAAGTCCAAAGACCAAACCACCACCACTCCTGCCCCTAAGGCAACTGTTCCCCCTAGCTCAGCTACTGGTGGAGGTGGTACTCAGAATAAGGGTGTAGTAGGGTTGACCCTGGGTTCTGAAGTGGGCTCTGACCTAGTCAGAGTGCCCACTCAGGCAATGCTGATTTGTGATGGAGACCTTGATATGTCCTTCCTAGTAAGCCCCAGTAATCTGGGCAAATACAAACAGCAGCCTGTAATAAATGGCAAACAGGCTTTGGCATTTAGGGACACAGGTGCTAGTGTCACCATGGTGGCAGAGGATCTTGTGGACCCTGGACAGATCATCCTGGGCGAAATGTTCCAGGTGACCAATGCAAGCAATGTCAGAACCAACCATAGTCTGGCAGTTGTGAATTTCTCCTGGGGAGGGGTAACTGGCCTCAAGAAGGTTGTAGTCAGTGCAGACCTCCCTGTCGAATGTCTATTGGGCAATGATCTAGAGACTTCAGCCTGGTCTGAAGTAGAGTTATGGACTCATGCTGAGATGTTGGGCATCCCTGCAGAGGTATTTGCTGTGACCAGGTCACAAGCAAGAATGCATAACACTGAACCAGCTCTGGATCCTGGAACAATGGACCAGATGCTTCCCAAGAGGAGGAGCAGTAGGGTAAAGGCAGTGCCTTCCCCTCTGTCTCAGATCACAGATTCACCCCCAGGGGGAGGTGAAGCAGATCCTGAAGAAGGAACTGCCCCAGAGGGACTTGAGCCTGATCAGGTTGAGTTCTTGGGGGCAGGGGGCCCTTCTAGGGAAGATCTGAGTAAGGAGCAACAGTGCTGCCCCTCTCTTGAACCCCTCAGACAGCAGGCTGCTGCTGAGGCTGCTGGGAGTGCTAGTGGGTCCCATAAAGTTTATTGGGATGAGAGACTCCTATATTCTGAGGGTAGAGACCCAGCCCCTGGAGCCACCAGGAGGTTGGTAATACCTCAGAAGTTTAGGGTGTTCCTCTTGACCCTAGCACATGACATCCCTTTAGCAGGACACTTGGGCCAAAACAAGATCTGGGACAGGCTTGTTCCACATTTTCATTGGCCACATATGTCAGAGGACACAAAGGAGTTTTGTCGCTCCTGTGTCACATGCCAAGCCAGTGGTAAGGCAGGTGGCACAACAAAGGCCCCCCTGATACCACTACCTGTGGTGGGGGTACCCTTTGAAAGGGTAGGGATTGACATTGTTGGTCCCCTTGACCCTCAAACTGCATCTAGGCACAGGTTTATCCTGGTGGTAGTGGATCATGCCGCCAGGTACCCAGAAGCAATTCCCCTGAGGACCACCACAGCCCCTGTGGTGGCAAGAGCCCTCATTGGAGTTTTCTCCAGAGTGGGTTTCCCAAAGGAGGTCATTTCTGACAGAGGTACCAACTTCATGTCAGGATATTTGAAAGCAATGTGGAAGGAGTGTGGTGTAACTTATAAGTTCACCACTCCCTATCACCCACAATGCAATGGTTTGGTTGAACGCTTCAACAAAACCCTTAAGGGAATGATTAAAGGACTCCCAGAGAAGTTTAGGCGGAAATGGGACCTTCTTCTTCCTTGCCTGTTGTTTGCATACAGAGAGGTTCCACAGAAGGGGGTTGGTTACAGCCCATTTGAGCTTCTGTTTGGGCATCCTGTGAGAGGTCCATTGTGTTTGGTAAAGAGGGCTGGGAGTTACCGCTCAAGCCCCCAAACAAGATGTGATGGACTATGTCCTTGGTCTCCGCTCCCGGATGGCTGAGTACATGAAAAAGGCAATCAAAAACCTGGAGGCCAGCCAAGAATTACAAAAAGCTTGGCATGACCAAAAGGCTGTACTGACTGTATACCAGCCAGGACAGAAAGTGTGGGTGTTGGAGCCTGTGGCCCCAGCAGCCCTCCAGGACAAGTGGAGTGGCCCCCATACAATAGTTGAACAGAAGGGAGAAGTCACCTATCTGGTGAATCTTGGAACTCCCAGGAGCCCCCTGAGGGTGCTCCACGTCAACAGATTAAAACCATATGTTGACAGGGCTGACATGGGCTTGCTCATGGCAACTGATGAGGACCAGGAGGAGGAGGAGAGTGACCCTCTCCCTGACCTGCTCTCTCAGAACCCTGATGATGGGTCAGTAGATGGTGTTGCTTTGGCAAGCAGCCTCACTGACCATCAGCAAACTGAGTGCAGACAAGTTCTGCAACAGTATAGACATATGTTTAGCCTGACCCCTAGTCAGACTACCTGGTGCACCCATGAGGTGGACACTGGAGACAGTCTGCCTGTCAAGAGTAATATCTACAGGCAACCTGACCATGTCAGGGACTGTATCAGGACTGAAGTCCAGAAAATGTTGGAGTTAGGTGTAATTGAGCCTTCAGATAGCCCTTGGGCTAGCCCAGTAGTCCTGGTACCCAAGCCTCATACCCAGGGTGGTAAGAAAGAAATGAGGTTTTGTGTAGACTACAGAGGCCTCAATGCAGTCACTAGGACTGATGCCTATCCCATACCAAGGGCAGATGAGCTGATTGATACGTTGGCCTCAGCCAAGTATCTAAGTACATTTGACCTAACAGCTGGCTACTGGCAGATCAGATTAGCTGATGATGCAAAAGCCAAACCAGCATTTTCGACCCCTAGTGGGCACTACCACTTTGTGGTGATGCCCTTTGGATTGAAAAATGCACCTGCCACTTTTCAGAGGTTGGTGAATAAAGTTCTGGCAGGGATGGAAACTTATTGCTCAGCTTATCTAGATGATATTGCTGACTTTAGTTCCTCCTGGCAGGATCACCTGGTCCACCTCAGAAATGTTTTGGAGGCTCTGCAGAAAGCAGGCCTCACTATCAAGGCCACTAAGTGCCAGATAGGGCAGAGTCAGGTTGTGTACCTGGGCCACCTTGTAGGTGGAGGCCAGGTTCAGCCTTTACAGAGCAAAATCCAAACCATAATGGAATGGGTTGCTCCAACCACCCAGACACAGGTGAGAGCCTTCTTAGGCCTGACTGGGTACTATAGGAGGTTTGTCAAGGGATATGGATCTATAGTGACCCCCTTGAATGATCTGACCTCAAAGAAAATGCCAAAAAAGGTTCAGTGGACAGCTAGCTGTCAGAAGGCATTTGAAGACCTAAAGCAGGCCATGTGCACTGCCCCCATCTTACAGAGTCCAGACTACACCAAAAAGTTCATTGTCCAAACAGATGCTTCTGAGCTGGGTGTGGGAGCTGTACTGTCTCAACTGAATGATGAAGGTCAAGACCAGCCAGTAGCTTTTATTAGCAGAAGGCTGACCCCTAGAGAGAAACGTTGGTCAGCTATAGAGAGGGAGGCCTTTGCTGTGGTGTGGGCCCTGAAGAAGCTGAGGCCATACTTGTTTGGCACTCACTTCATAGTTCAGACTGACCACAAGCCCCTCCTATGGCTTAAACAGATGAAAGGTGAAAACCCAAAACTTTTGAGGTGGTCCATTTCCCTACAGGGGATGGACTATACAGTGGAACATAGACCTGGGACCCAACATGCCAATGCAGATGGACTCTCAAGGTATTTCCACTTAGAACACGAAGACTCAACTGGTCAAGGTTAGTTTAGTGTCCCTGCGTTTGGGGGGGGTTGTGTAGGAGAGTAGGATCTGCCTCTTATGTTGCCCCCACTTTTTTTCTGATGTTTACACTGGTTTCTGGCTATAGTCTGGCTGGGTCCCTGCTAATCAGGGCCCCAGCCTCTCTGTTCTCTCTAAACGACTTGGAGTGCACTCTAGGTGCACTAGTGATTGGATACTGTGGTACCTTATGAGTCCCTAGTATATGGTACCTTAGGTCAGGGCATAGGTACTTCACAGGCCTACCAGGGGCTGCAGCATGTATTATGCCACCCCTGGGAAGCAGACTAAATCTGACACCACAGGCCTGCTACTGCAGCCTGGGTGAGGTGGTGCTAGCACTCCTCACTGAGATATAGGTTCCCTATATCTCTCCTACACACACATATAAACCTATCAGTCACCCCTAAGGCAGGCCCTATCAATCCTGAGGGCAGGGTGCTTGGCTTCTATGTGAGGGGGTGCCTCTGCCTGAGCAGGGCCCCTCTGCAGCTCTCAGAGTCCATTCTCTGGTGCTGTTTGTGGATGCGGTTAAACCATATACTCTTAAGTGCATTATATCCTCGCGGTAAAATGCTAACTTTGGAATGGCTGCATCAAAACATGTCGTGTTTGGTGTCAAACATCTTGGAATACTACCCCCGCCAGTCCTGGCGGCGGGGGTAGCATTCCACCCTTCTAGAGGGATAGACATGTACCTACTGTGGAAACGCGGTAGAATCCTGCAGAGCCCTGGCATCACAAAATGGATGCCACCGGTCACAGACACTGGGCTGCCCTCCTGCTGATGACCAACACTCGCAGTGGAGGAAGCCCAACAATAGATATCCTGTCCCAAGGGGGTGTGACCACCTCCCAGACAGGGTTTAGTGTATTGGGGCTGGGTGGGAGCACTCTTAGAGTGCTTTGAAGTCCTGCACTGGGGGAGCAGAAGGCTCCTCTGTGCATACCCCAGTTCAAACCGGCTCAGGGGCTACCTGCCCCTGCTCTGGCGTGAAACTGGACAAAGGGAAGTGGGTGTAGCCACCCACTCCCCTGACCCTCCCATAGGTAGGGTCATAGAGCTAGTCCCTCACTTTCTTTTAGTATAAGAGGGGGAACCTGTGCATTGCACCCTAGATACCCCTGGACGACGCTCTACAAGAAGAATCCCGGACCTTCGACATTCCACTACCTTTGGAAGACTAAAGAATCTCCCTTGGAGTCAAGGAGTGACTCCCCTGCTTCGCAGGCACCAAAAACTACAAATGATGGTCGCAAACTACGCCGCTCCCGCCGGAGTCCGAAGTCCCTGCAGCCCAAGAAGTGGATTTCCTGACTTCTTAAAGGCCATCGTGAGTCCCCAGCGAAGCTGAGGCCAGTGGACCCCAAGAGTGACGAGGAACCGCGACCCCTGGGTACCGTGCACTATTGTCGAGTACAACCCCTTCACAACGTTCTACGAACTTGTGCTTTAGACCACGTGTGGTCCTAGCCTCCAGCAGGAATCCCTCCGAAGATCAGAGGCCTACCACGTCCCGAGTGACCATGGGCCCCTGTTGAGCGAATCCTCCCGAGGCGTCTTCGCGATCCCTTGCCAGCCGGCTTGTGGGTCCCCTGAAGGCTTTCCTACAGAACCAAAGGGCTCCCCTGGTTGCTCCAGGTCTGCCCTGACTTACCTTCGCTGGGTGAGTCCCTCAGACCTTGCTGGTCTGCGCCATTGACTTTTTACACTTTCCCCGAGACTTGCTGTAACCAAGGCTTGTTGGCTCCAATCGAGTCGCCGACACCGCAGTAAGCTGCAGACATCATGGGACACACCGAATCCAGCTCCTGGTCGTCGTCGATGCCTCCTGGACCTCGTGGCTGAAGAGTCAAGGCACCCGTGAACGACCTGAATCTTGCGACGACGGTGGGCATCCATCTTCCTTGCCCCGAGTCACTGCCAAGTGACTGTGAACACTGTCCCCTCTGCTTTCAGGTCTTCCATCTTCTGAATCCAGGCTTGGATTCCTCCGAACACTTCTCCTGTCGCCGCAAGCAGCAAGTCTTCACTGGCTCCCATTGAAAACGACGCCGCGACCCGACACCAAAGAACACCTATGCACCCGGCTCCCCTGGGTGAGGTAACTTCAGCACTACGGTGCTCCTGTGGGTGTGGGCCCTAGAACTACTTACCGTGTAAGTGACTTGCTTGTACCTACCCTAGAAGTGCCCTAAAACTCTTACTTTCCAAGTGCGACTATCGCGCTGACTCGTACATGGTTCGCGTCTGTGTTAGACACACCGCGTCCAACTCCCTTGCAACTCTATCTGTAACCGCGTCCTTCGACTCGTACAAGGACCGATCGGTGTGTTCGCCTCGAACACGCAAGGGACCTTTAACATTGAAATCTCAATCGCGTCTGTTCGCATAGACTCGTACAGGACTCGCACCGGTGCCAGGACACCGCGTCCGTCCCCTGTGGGTCTCCTACAACTACCTGGGGTGGTTCTTGGGGGTCCCTCGATTCTAGATGCTCTAGACCTAGGTCTAGCCAAACTAAGATTGTGATATTCGATTGTGCTAAACTTATTCTGATAACATTTGACTTGTACATATGTTCCTGACTTCTAATCTCATAAAGAGATTAGTAGAGAGTTGTTTATTAATAAATACCTATATATTTGATATATATACCTGTGTGGTGTCTTTTCATTTGGTGATTCAAGAGATTGTGTGGTAAAACAAGCTGCTTTACATTCCTTCAAGACTTAGCCTGAAGGCTGCTCTCCACAGCTACCACTAGGATAGCTTTCTATAAAGGTTGTCTTAAACCTATCTACCATAAGAGCCGAATTGTTCTGGTGCAAGGTGTCCACTTTAACTAGTGAACAGCATATACCAGGCCAACTTCTCACATTACCTGACAATTCGCCTGAAAAAGAGGTAGCAGATTTTGTAAAGTGTTGACCCTGGCCAGGCTTGGGTAAGCCTTCCCCACCCTTGATTCTAGGGTAGCCCCAAAAAGGGTTTTACTTGGAGGGGCTGAAGGTGAGATTTGGCTTTAGTTAGCTTGAAGTTCAGTTTTCGAAAAAGGTCTATGGTTGTTTGCATGTATGCCAGGCATTGCTGCTTTGTGGCGCTCTGGAGCAGCCAGTCGTCCAGGTAAGGGAATACATGTATGCCACCACACCAGAGGTGAGCAGCTACCACAGCTAGACATTTGGTGAAGACTCTTGGAGTGGTTGTGACCCCAAAGGCAGCGCCTTGAACTGAATGTTGTCCACAAACCTCAGAAATCGTCAATGGGTGGGGTGGATGGGAATATGGAAGTCGAGGGCTGTCATGAAGTCATCTTGTCGCAACAGAGGGATGACATCCTGAAGAGTGACCATGTGGAAATGTTCTGACAGGATGCATCTGTTGAGAGTTCGGATGTAGAGTATAGGCCTAAGGAAGCAATCTTTTTTGGGAATGAGAATATAAAGGGAGTACACCCTTTTGCTGTGTAGTGGCGGCACTGGCTCAATTGCCCCTTTGGCAAGTAGTATTAGCACCTCTTTTTGGGGCAGATATTGGTGTTCCCTGGATAACTTGTGTATGCACGAAGGACTGGTGGGTGATGTTTGGGTAAGCTCTAAACAATACACCTCCCTTATGATGTCTAGAACCCACAGGTCAGAGGTAATTGCCTCCCATAGGGGCAGGAATGCCTGTAGTCTGCCCCTAACATGTGTTGGATGGTCAGAGGGAAGCAAGCGTCACTGTTTTGAGGTGGTAGCTCTTTTGGTAGCTGCCCCTTTACCTCTGCCAGTGTTCCCTTTATACCCACCCCTGTAGAAACCCCATGAAGGGGTTTGCAGCTGTCTTCTGGTGTAGGAGGTGTAAGTCTCTGGGGTTGTAATTGCTTTGGCTGCGCCACAGTAATGGGGACGGCGAAAGGAGTCTTGGGCACTAGGGGTCTGTAGTGCACCGATAGCTTCAGCTGTGTCAGTATTTTTCTTTATTTTCTCAAGAATCTCATCGACCTGTGGGCCAAAAAGATGCATTCCGTCGAAGGGTACATTAAGGAGGTGTTGTCGTACCTCCGGTTTAAAACCAGAGTCACATAGCCATGCATGTCGTCTTAGGAGGAGGCTAGAATATATGCCATGCACAGCCTTGTCTGTGGCGTCCAGAGCGCAGCGAATATTGGTGCTGGAGGTTATCTTCCCCTCTGCCACCAGCTTCTGCCCCAATTTGCAGTATTGGTCTGGAAGATGTTGTATAAAATCCTCCATTTGATCCCAGTGGGCTCGATCGTACCGAGAGAGCAAGCCAATTGAATTAGCAATGCGCCACTGAATGGCAGAATGCGCCCCAACAATCTTGCCACCCGCATCTATTTTCTAGCTCTCTCAGACTGGGGGGGAGGGGGATAATTTCCTGAACGCTGAGTTAGCTCTCTTCCTGGCTGTTTGAACCACTAGCGAATCAGGTGGGTAATTGACCTGTGATGTAGGAGGGGCTCTTATCAACCCAGGGTGTGATTACTCTGGCTTTCACAGGCTCCTTGAAGATTTCCCCAGCAGGTTTTTGCATGCCCTTCAACGTGGGTAGGTACTGGAGGAGAAGGTTTCTAGAAGGAAATCATCCTCCTCAGCTTGAACATGCAATTCAACCCAATGAAAAGCTGCTACCCTGGGCAGTATCTCATGGTATGAGGTCATGTCATCAGGGGGAGATGGTTCGGCCATGTACAAATCTGGGTCAGTGTCATCCGGGGATCTACCTGGTAGTCATCCCAAGGGTCAGGAGCCTGGGAATCATATGGGGGGGGGGAGGGTCAGATGGGTCATAGGGCGACCCTGAATTGTCCCCGCTCCTGAATGATAAGATCCCTGTGGGGAATGTGTGTGTGGATCCACAGGCCGCAAAGGGGAGGTAGGAACAGGAGGGGATGGGGGAGGAGGCTGCGGCTTAGAAGGACCAGGCACTGATGGAAGGGTGGCTCTGTCGTGGCGCCGAGGCTTTTTGGGCGCCGGATACGAAGTGGAGTGAGGGGCTTCATTGAAAGTAAGTTTCCTCTTGTGAGGGACGGAGTTCTTGGGTGGCTGGACAGGCTTCACTATGATCCGGCCTGTGCCTGGTTGAATGTGAATCCTCTGCTACCCAGCATTGAGGCTTTTCTGAAGACGTTGCAGGATGGGCTGGTCACTTTCCTCCGATGATGGCCTAGACGGATCCAAAGCAGGTTGGTCCCCAGAATGCCCAGAGGTGGATCTCGGCTCCAAAGATTTCAACTCAGAATGGGAGACAGCGTTACCCAATGCAATCTTCGGTAAAAGACTTTGTCCCGGCGGGAGCCCTTCAGTCCCTACTTTGGACTCTGAATCGGCATCCTCAGATGAGAATGCTTCGTCGATTTCGGCGCCAGACTTACTTGGCTGCTGCAAGGCTTCTCACTCCCCTTCACTTAAAATGTCAAGGGCGTCCTCCTCTCAGCAACGCACCATTGAAGCTGAGGTCATTCTCTTCGGTTCCAAAGCTTCTTTTGTTGCAGAACGCAGGACTCTCTTGGTGATCCGCAGACAGACACAAGTTACTTGCGTCTGCTAGGAAATAAGGGCACCAAATGAGGTGTAAGGAAAAGCACAAGGAGAAACCCCATGCACCATCCTACCAAACACACTAATGTGACGGCCACTTTAAGGGGTTCAAAAGTGCCAGTAACATATGGAGGGGTGTCCGTAGGACATACCGACAAAGTACCCTGGAGGACAGGGAGTAAGGCAACTGTGCACCTTGCATCAACAGGAATGGAAGCCAATAGGGCCATAAAACAAAATGTGCCCCAGTAATGGGGACCATAACTAGTCATTAACAGGTCAAGCAGCAATAAAAAATATCTGCAGGAGCACCTCACCGGATGCCACTCATAGTTGAAGTATGAAAGAAAAAAACAATAGTTCCGTTCCAAAACGGCTCACATGTAAACAAAAAAAACAGGTGGCCATACCCTGTACAAGCTTAGCACAGGAGAAAAGGAGGAACAGACCATATAGCAAGCAGGGCTTCAGATTTCGCTCCAACTTGACTATCCTGAAAATGATGTAAAGCAGAGTCAGCTTGAAAGCTTAACAGATGTTCACCATCGAAAGGCATGTCCACCAAGGTGGATTGAACAGCCTTTTTTGTTAAACCAGAGGTGTGTAAACAGGAACGCTGGCGAAGAGCTACCAAAACAGCCATGGTTCACCCAACAGAATCTGTGGTATCCATGCCACAGCGAATCAGCAATTTAGTCACCTGACGGCATCCTGGAGTAGCTGAGTAAGAGTGTCCCAGGTGTCATCAGGAACGGAGGGGAGAAGGCGCAAAACCGAATCTCACAACACGTGAGAAAAACAGCCCAGAACAAAAGTGGTATCAAGGGACCGCAAAACAGAACTGGTAGCAAAAAAGATATATCGACCAAGAGAATCTAGTCTTTTAGACTCCCTGTCTGGAGGGACGTCAGCAGGTTGCAAATGTCGGAGAAGGCTGTAGCAGCCTGAACCACAAAGCTGTGCGGAGTAGGCTGTTGCAAGAGGCATATCGGGTCTCCAGGGGCAGGACAGTGCCTATGAGCTATAGACCGGTCCACAGAAGTCTTTGAAATGGGTTTAGCCCAAGAGCCCAACAGAATATCAAAGAGGGCTTCACTGAAGGAGAGCACAGGCTCAGCCCCCATCTGGCCCTGATGAAGCACCCCAAGTATGGGATCAATGGCCACCTCGGAGGTGGAGGTGGCAAGATGGCCGATTGGTGAGGAGCTCATTAGGTGAGCTCCGCAGGCTTGGGATCGCTTTTTTAGAATATCCCAGTTAAGCCCCAACAAAATCGCACCGGAACATATCGAGGAACAGAAACATCTGCGCCAGCAACAACACCACGAAAGGCAGCAACTTGGTATCTACCTCTCACCTTATACCCGGTGAAGCTGAAGGCGGAGTGTCCAAACAGGAGAGTGGGATCCAGCCTCCGGGACAGATGGAGCTGTAGGCCGAGAGCTACACTCGAGGACACCCACAGGGATAGTCTCGCTCTTACTGTCCCCATCCACAGTATCTCCGACGCTGTGCCGGGCGCGACCGCCGCTCAGACCGCTAGATTTGATGGGATGATCGCCAGGCGGACTGGACCCCCCTATGCGCCCGAGAAGGAGCCCGGTGGCATAGAGCGCTCACGACGGGTCCTGGATCGCTGGCTCCCGCAGCTCACAGCAGTGGGACCAGGGTGTTTGTTCAGCGGCGCTCCCTCACCCGTCGAAAAGCTCACGCAGCTCACAGCAGTGGGTCCAGGGTGCATGCTCAGCGGCGAGCACCCGTCACGATCCGATACAGCGGGTCCCGACCCGATACAGCGGGTCCCGATCCGCGAGCGCCCGTTGCGCGCGGCTCAGCTTGGGAGTTACGGTGGCTGTCCTGTGGCGAGCCCCTCAGCTACGAGAGCTTGACTGGAGTGATAGAGGCGGCATGTGTACTGGGAGCGGTGCAGTCTTCCAGGCGAGCCCAGAGATCCAGGGGAAGCGTGAAGATCTGGGACCACCGATCGGACGGAGCAGAAGGCTCCAGCGCGGAGAGGGCAAGCTCTAGGTTCTGGATCGCCTGATTGGCGCGACGCGATGCAGACGCGGCGAGCAGGGGAGCCAAGCAGTTTGAAATTGCGTCGCCTACCCTTCCCCTCCTGCTGGCGACTCTTTAATCTTTGAAAGTTTCCACGCGGCAGCAGAAGCACTTGCACTTCTGTTAGAGAGGCCCTCGACCAGAGCATATAACGATATGCCGGCAAATGAACAACTTTTTAGTCTACACTATGCTCGGGCCACAATGGATGCTTTGATTTGAAGTTTACTCATGCATACACGCACTGGGAGCCCATTTTGGGATATGTTGATCTCCTGCAGTCACCATATCTTTGACTCTACAAGCTGCACAAAATGGCAGCAATAGAGTTTAAATAAAAATCAAGAAAGGACTAACCTCGGCACAAAACTAATTAGAAACAGACATGGTCCTCTAGTTAAAATTTACTACACCGAAAACAAAGAAAGGACCACTAAAACTTCGCTCTCAGAAATGGAAACAGGAGCATTCTCCAATTGGAACAATTAATGGAAAGAGTGAGAGGACTCCTCCCTGTAACAGCTCTCTGTGGTAAATGTGGTAAACGTAGCGGCCATCTTGAACTGTCTCACTCTTAATGGTTTTGCTCCCCCCCCACATCATTCCCCTGCTCTGCTCCGATTATGCTTTTATGCCTTATCACTGTCGCAGCCTCGTCCCGCTGATTCACTATTCCTGCATTCCCTTTCCCAATTGTGACCTTCCTCGCCTTCGCAAGTAATATTGTTGTTTCTATTGATTGTTGACTCTATCCTCTTGCTCTAACTTTTTACCGCTTATTATTTTTCTTTGTTCACTGAATTATCCACATGTCCATCTAACTCTTTCTATATTTATGATCCTGTATTACTCTCTCTTCCGATTTTCCCTTTTCAAACTTGTTTCTATTGATTGTTGACTCTATCTTCTTACTCTAACTTTTCTACCGCTTATTATTTTCTTTGTTCACTGATTTATCCTTATGTCTCTAACTCTTTCTATATTTACCGCTTATTATTTTCCTTGTTCATTGATATATCCATATATTCCTCTAACTCTTTCTATTTTTATGCTCCTGTATTACTCTCTCTTCCGGTATTCCCTCTCTAATTTAGACATTCCTCGCCCTCGTAAGCATTGTTGTTGTTTTCTATTGACCTACTCTTATTTCCCGAGTGTTTATCTATTTTATCGCAAGCTTTGCTGCTGGTATACTGATCTGCTCCTCTTTGCCGATTGTTTATCTATTTGATTTTCTATTTTGATTTTCTATTTTGTTTTCTATTGATCTACTCTTATTTCCCGAGTGTTTAACTATTTATCTATTTCATCGCAAGCTTTGCTGCTGGTATACTGATCAGCTCCTTTTTGCCGACTGTTTATCTATTTGATTTGCTCCATGTCGCCGATATAATTGTCTTATCTATCTGATCTGCTCCACTTTGCCGATTATAATTCCTCGTTTTGTCTACCCTATTTCTGTCTTAACAAATACTACTGCATCATATTTAATCCCTCCGGCACTCTTATTCACGTATATGCCCCTGTTCTACTCCTATTACTGCCTGTGAATTGCTCCTACACTTCTCACACTGTCGTCCTTCACTCCCTTCAACCACACCCCACCTCTCCCCTTCCCTTTCCCCTATTAATGTCCCTCCTCCCCCTATCCTCCGATCTACCCTCCCCTCTCTTTTCTTGGCCTTTTGATTGTTTACTGTCCCCCTCCCTCAGAAGTCCACAGGACTGTCCTCCCTCTAGCCCTTATATTTCTACCCCCCACTCTCCCAGTGCCCCCCCTGGTTCCCAATCCTCATCTCCCGTTCTACCCCCCATTTCCTTAACCTCCCTCTCCCCACTCTCTCTTCCTCTCGCGTCTACCCAACATGCCCCCTCACAGCATTGACCATCACCCCCAGGACCCTACTCTCTCCAAACATGGCCCCAACTCATGGACCATTCTCTACCCCCCCAATCTCTCCAAACATGCCAAAAAAAACTTCAAACATAAACTCCTTATCCGTAACCCTGAAACACTCATTGTTGATAACTACCTCAGCCTCACCTCCCCCATTATAACCAACTACATCTTTTACTCCAAACGTCCTTCCAAATGGAAAAGCATCTTCCTACAACACCTCCCAATCTCTAAATCAATCAAAATACCATATGGATTCAAAATATCCACCACTCCCTCCCCAGCCTTTCTTGGTGATATTGATATCTCCATCTTCAAAACAGGTAACATCCTCATACAAGCCACGGTATCCCACCTTTCCATCTTCGAACACCACTTCAGCATTATGTCTCTCCGCCTTGACCACTCAGCGCCTAACACTCCTTCTCCCCTACTGAATAACCCCCTCCAACCGCTCCCTCTCCCCTTCCCCCTCACTTCACCTCCACCCGCAACCATCCAGCTAACACCATCCTCCAACAATCGACTTCACCATCACCCTCCCTTGACCTCACTACAGCAAATGGCATCCCCCAACCAACATTACCTATTTCTCAACCCCCTCTAATTTTCTCTCTTCACCTAACACCCGGAACTCACACGCCTCGGACCCCTCCACCCTCCCTCTCTCCACCTAACATCCGGAACTCACACGCCTCGGACCCCTCCACTAAAAACGGCTGCCCCCAATCCCTACCATCTACTTATCATTCCCCTCCCACAACCCCGCCTCTGCCTGACCCCACAACCTCTCCCCCCCTACCCAACTACTCACGTACTCCACCGTCCTTGCCCTTCAATCCCCTAACACAACTCCTCACCCCCTCCCCCTACCCATCCCGTACACCCTCTTCTCCTCCCCACCCCATCCTATCCTGCCCCTTCAGGCCCTCCTAACTCCGCCTCCCAATCCTTTATCCCAACCCCCGATAAATACACAACCCCCCACCCCAATATATCCGCTCTCCACTCACTCTATGCCCTTTTATCCTCTCTGACCACATCTCCTGAAGTTCTTAACCTCATGTCTAACCTAACCCAACCCCCACACCTTACAGCATCGACACCCCTCACTCCACACCCACTACCCTATCTCCCCCTCACACCTCAGTCCACCCTCCGCAACTAACCCAGACCACTCCCTACCCCTAGATCATTCCCTTCCCCCGCCCCTTCAATTCCTCCCCTTACCCTAATTGCCCCGAACCTACACAACAGTGAACTCGACCTATCTAAATTGATTACTGAACCCCTCCCATCTAACAGCCCCGTCACCCCTCACTCCACTCCCACTACCCTATCGCCCCCTCTCACACCAGTCCACCCTCTGCAACTAACCCAGATCTTTCCCTACACCCCGCCCACGCCCCTTCAGTACCCCCCTCCACCCCAATTGACACGAGCCTACATAACACTGAACGTGTCCTATCCAATTTGATTACCGAACCCCTCACACCCAACAGCCCCATCACCCCTCATTCCACACTCACTTCCCTATCTCCACCCACACACATCAATCCACCCTCCGTAACTAACCCAGACCACCCCCCTCGATACCTCCCCTCACCTTAATTGCCCAGAGCCTACACAACATTGAACTTGACCTATCTAATTTAATTACTAAATTCTCTCAACTCAGGAAAGACTTTATCTCCCACAGCTCCAGAACCCTCCCTCACCATAAAACCCCCACCCAGCCCTGCCCAAAAATCCCCCCCAAAAATTCCCCCTGAAAATCCCTAACACCAAACACAATCATTGGAGATCGACTCCTCTCCGCTGCCGTATACATAGACCTCACCGCACCTCGAACCATCTCTCCCCGTCCGACCTCTCCGACCTATGCAACTCTTACCTTCCTAGCTTACCAACCACCAATTCTCCACTCCCCTACTCCCACATCCCTATTATCTTAGGGACTAATAGAATCCCCTCCTCCCCCGCTTCCCCAGACCACCGCCTCAACTCACGTCGATCCACACTTGCCCACCCACCATATGCAACCCCACACCACTTACATGTATGCTTGTCAACTGTCGCTCCGCAGTCCAACATGCCACGGAAATTTCGGAAACTATCCTGAGTGAATCCATTGACATTGCATTCCTCACAGAAACCTGGCTCAAAGACCACTCAACGAGCATACTTGACCTACTCTCCCCCCCGGGATACTCTATTCTGAGAAAAGATAGACCTGACAGAGTTGGGGGTGGTCTAGCCATTATCTTTAAAAATGAACTTCAGCTATCCCTTGTCAATAATTCTGGCTACTCCTCCTGCGACTACCTGGAAGCTGAACTGACAACCCAAAACTCCCACCCAATTCGTCTACACAACATCTATCGCCCTCCAGGCCCCCCAGCCCTTCATCGAGGACTTATCTGAGCTCCTGACACAATCCTCATTATCCAACTCAAAAAATCTCTTTCTTGGGGATCTCAACCTCCATTGGAACGATACCGATGATCCCACTATCCCCCTCCTCACCAATCTACTTGAGATCAATGAACTCAAACAACTATGCCTGTCCCCGACACACACCAAAGGAGCCATCCTTGACGCCATTCTTTCCAACGAAGATCTGGCCTCCGTGACCAATATCGTCCCCATTGACTGGTCCGACCATCACCTTATACTGTTCACCATTGCTACAAATGCAAATCTCCCCACCTCCAAAATTAACAGACCTAAGAAACTGACCAGAAATCTAAAACATATCCCTCCGGGTGTTCTTGAGTCTAAACTCCAAGCTCAACTTCTTCTCATTCCCCCTCACAAAATGCCAATGAGCTCACTGAACACTTTAACAATACTGTCACTGGTATCCTTGACCAACTAGCCCCGCCCAAACTCAAAAACCAAAGAACCACCCCCTCCAACTCTTGGTTTAATACCGAGCTTAATAACGAAAGACGGTCACTCAGACTATCGGAAAGAACCTGGAGACACCATCCCTCTCCCGCCCATCTTGCACTCCTCAGACATGCTAGATCCACGTACAAAAAACACATCTTCAAGGAAAAGGCCTCCTTCTTCCGCACTCAACTTGATCATGCCAAAAACAGACCTAGGGAACTCTTCAAAATCATTCGTAACCAAACTTCCCCCGCACCTCCTAATCTGACCGCCTCCTCAGCCAGATGTGAATAAATCTCCCACTTCTTCTCAGAAAAAATAGCCAAAATTGATCAATCCTTCCGCTCCACACAGCTCCCCACAAACTCCCAATGCAAACCCGTCCTCACCTCTAATGCCTACCCCACATCCCCTCGACCAAATAACCCTGCTACCTCTCCGGAAACCAACTCTCCTAACTCACAATTAAAGAACAATGCCTCCCTGCTCAACTTCCTCCCCGTGACTGAGCTAGAAGTCCTTAATATAATTGGTAATCTTAAACCGTCCTCCCACACAAAAAACCCCTTACCCTCTAACCTTGTCCCTGCCCTTAAGCACATCAACACCCTATACTGGACCACAATCATCAACACCTCTCTCTCCACTGGCTGTGTCCCCACCTCCCTTCAACTTGGACAAATCTCTCCCATAATCAAAAACCCCAATGCTGACCCCAATGACCTAAACAATCTCCGCCCCATCACTAACCTCCCACTTCTCTCAAAGGTCCTTGAAAAATGTGTCCTACTACAACTAGACAAACACATCGAAAACTTCAACCTACTTGATCCCTTTCAATCAGGCTTCAGGAAAGGCTGCAGCACCGAAACGGCGATGCTCAATGTCGTCGATGACATCCACCAATCACTTGATAATGGCGAGACCTGTCTTCTTATCCTCCTTGATCTCTCCGCAGCGTTTGATACAGTCAACCATTCAGCCCTACTCAATGTGCTTAGGACCCGCTTCGGCCTCAATGATACTGCCTACAAATGGTTCGTCTCCTACCTACAACACCGAACTCAGCAAATCAAAATTCAAAACTGTCTCTCTAACCCCACTCCTGTCTCCCTTGGAGTCCCCCAAGGGTCTATTCTCTCTCCCTCCCTCTTTAACCTCTTTATGGAACCCCTCACCCTCATTCTTAAACAAGCAGGCATCAACTACCACCTCTACGCCGATGACACCCAAATCTATTACAAGATTAAAACTCATGCCGACATCTTACACCTGAACAACACCCTCACCAAAATCCAAACCTGGTTCCACTCCAATCATCTCAAACTTAACCCTAATAAAACTGAAATCATTCTCTTCTCCCCTAAAAACAACCCGCTCCCCGTTCAATCATGGATCTCTGACCTTAACGCACTCAACTGCTCATTCACCTTGTCCAACTCCGTCAAATCTCTTGGTATTTCTATCGACAACACCCTAACCCTTAACGTCCACATCAAAAACTCTGCTAAAGGAGCCCTCCTCACTCTCCGTCACCTCAAGAAAATCAAACCCTTTATACCCAACGATGATTTTAAACTTGTAGTTCAGTCACTTGTTCTTTCACGTATTGATTATGGTAACGCTATCCTCAACGGAATCCCCAAGGTCCACCTTGCTCCAATCAAAGCTGTGCTCAACCTGGCCGCCAGGCTCATTACAGACTGCAAACGCTTCGATCACATATCCCCAGTCAAATCTCTTAAATGGCTCCCTATTGAAGGCAGATCTGCATACAAAACTGCCTGCATCACTCATAAAGTCCTCCACCAAAACACTCCACAGTACCTTTCCAAGAAACTTCTCATTGCGGGCACCACACGTCCCCTGAGAAGCACTAACTCCCTCCTCCTTATACCACCACTGCATAAAAAGAAAGCCACACAATCACGCTCCTTCTCTGGGAATGCCCCTATCATCTGGAATGCCCTCCCAAAAAACCTGCGCTGCAACCCCTCCTATTTCAGCTTCAAAAAAGACCTCAAAATCCACCTCCTCAATTATTATTGGGGATCCTAACCTGCGACCTGCACTTGTCCTCCAATCTCACCATGTTATATTAATCCAGTAATATTTGTCCATTCCATGTATAGCTCCTGCCCCTGTTTATCTATTTACTTGATTTGTATATCTCACATGTTGTTGTCATTATCTTTTATCTACTTATACGCCATGTTTGGCCCAATTATCATTGGAGGTCCTAACCTGTGACCTGCACCTGATCTCCAATCACCATGTTACATTTTGTCCAGTATTATCTGTCCTTCCCCCGAACATCATATACCTAGTTACTTGAAGTGTATAGCTCATGCTCCTGTATATTTATTTTGTTTTTGTATATTTCACACGTTGTTTCTTTATCTTTTTATCTATTCGTATGTCATGTTTGCGTTATATTATCTTCTCATGTAAAGCGCTCTGATACCTCTGGGTCTAGCCAGCGCTATATAAAACTCTCAAAATAAAATAAATAAAAACCTCCACAGAAGGGAGCTGCAGCTCCAGAACCACAGCAATGCTCTGCAAAAGCTGAGCTAGCCTCAGTAGCGAGACTAGGAGGAAAAAACAAGTCTGAGGATGGGGAAGACTCAAGGCCACTAGCCTCACCAAGGTCAGACGCCCAATGAAAGTCCAGAGGAGGCTGAGTAGTGTCACTCAAGTCATCCCCAAAATACTCGTCTCCCAAGGGAAAAATAGCAGGGGGCTCCTATGAAAGTGGAGCAAGGTAACCCAAAAAGAACTGTTTTGCCGACGCCGCTCCCAACGTCGACAGACAAAGAGGCGACACATTGGCGTCAGGGAGGAGAGACCTAGTAGCGGCGATCGGCGCAGTCGACACTGGCATATCCAACACTGGCGTCACGGTTGGGAACCCTGAAGGACTGTGCATCGGAGCCGATATGGACTCGATCACGGATCCAGAGGGTCTCACTGACATAGAGGGACGTACCACCGGCTTGGAGTCAGTCAAGGCTTCTACTGCCTCCTTGGAAACATGCACCAGAGGAAGGCGGAGAACCAAAAATAGCATGAAGGAAGAGATAGTATTCCCTCATTTGATCCAGAGTTGCCTATGCGCCAGGAAATATCGGAAGACATGCAGCAAATTCTCGCTCCAACTCCATAACCGGAGGAATAGGAGGGGTTGCAGAAACACCACGCCTACGCGGAAAACTCGGGGAAGACCGCGACTCTGACTGCCTATGGCATGACTTATCAGCCGCCAGCGAAGATGAAGGACTTTGGGAGCTGGTCCTTTAGTGGTCCTCGGAGGGAGAAGAGGACCGCGACAGACGAGGGACCTTTGACCATTGCACCGCTGTCATGCGGCGCTCCTGCAATGCCGACGCCCAAAGCTGAAGACGTGAGCCGCACCCTTCGGAGTCACAGTGCACGCCCAGACACCATATGCAAATAGAATGAGGGTGCTGGGTCGACATCGCCGAAAACATCCAGAAAAAAGCCCACTGTGTAGTCGACGAACGTCGAGATAGGCCGTAAACGGGCAGAGGTACTGCTCTCCGGATCCACGTGGAAGCACGGAAAGGAAGAAACTGACATCAGTGCATCAGGGGAGGGCTTTTAGGGACTATGTTAATGTCACATCCAGCGGACGACGTCGCTACGGAGATGCTCGAGGCCCTTGATCCAGCGCTAACAATAAAAATAATTTCTCCTATTATGCTTTGGTCATCCAGGTGCAATTATTTCTCTAACACACACACTATATCCATATGACGGTGGGGCCCATAACACCGCATATACATTCACTTACTCATTTGTTCCCTGGATTTCCTCCGTCATGAAACCTAGGAGAAAAACGATTCGCTGGAAGGAGACGGGATACCTCTTTTATAATGACATAATATTCCTCTTTTGCTTTAAGGTATTCCGCTCATTGGTCGATGGACCAACTAGTAGGAATCAGTTGATGGTGATTAAGACCAGCTCAATCACAATGAACTCTTTTACCATTTCATTATTAATCATTATGCTAAAGAAAATCACTGAGTCATTTGTTTAAAGAATAATAAAGTTTATATAAAGTTTTTGAATGCAGGAAATTGAGATTAATCTTATTATTCAGATCATTGCATTTATCATCAATATAAGAATAGTTTGAAATTGCATGGCACTTTTATTAAACGGAAAAACGAGGTTATCATACTAAGAACTCTATAGATCAACCATCTACTCTCTGGGGAAATCCTAATAATTCTAATAAAAATCTATCAAATAAAAGTTCTCCTAAAGCAGCATCTTTATACTCAACTGGAAAAGGAAAATAACAGCAGCAGCTCAGCTCGTCAGCATCAGCAACCGCAAACTCTCCCATCTACAGCATCTAACTTCTTCAGCATCTCCCGCAGCATCCCGCAGCATTCTAACCCCTCCCACCAAGAGTAGGTCTTCTTATACCCTAATTCTAGCTTACAGCATAAAATGTTTCTTCTTACATGGCGCGATTCATTCTCATTGGTCAAAAACTCAGGTCCATATACATTTTAATCAAACTTCCTGGTCTTAACCAGTTCCGTGTGGAATGTCCATGCAAGCATCGTTTCCCACAGTTCATGCACTTGCTCATCCGTTTCGATCAGTCCAAATTGTATCTTTTTCTGTTACATTTTGTGTAATACAGTTCCGTCTATTGATTCAACCAGGCTTCTCACGCTTCTTGCTGATCATCTTGGCACACATCTGCTCAGAAGGGTCACAGCAGCCTTGACCATACTTTCATCTTAGCCTCTCGGCATCAGCACGTGATCATCCCTTTTCCACAGCCTCTCTCCTCTATCACATGGTCTCATCCGCTCATGCGCACTCTAGTAACTCGCGGCCATTTTATATTGCTGCTCGGCAGGCCTAAGCGCACTATTTTCAAAGATAAACAAAATGTTATTAAAACAAAGAAATATAAACCCTTTCGTTTCCCTCCCGTCTTTCTACGTACCCCAATTAGGTATTACCTAGCAGAAGCAACATATAAAGCTGTCCCTTACTTACCATCGCTTTATTTTGCAACCACACGTTTTATTTAAAAGCACAAATCATGCATTTATTATTATTTTAGTACGCAAATATTATGCTATGTTAGAAACGTAAACAATTATAAGTCAATTAATTTGCACACTGAATTGCGTGTTACCATTAACCCTTTAACATACATTGTTGGTTATTTACTTAAAAAACATGTTTATTAATTTTGTACGAAAATATTAGGAGGTTAAAATTTTTATATTTACCCTGCTCCATCAACTCCCCCCTTTGGTGATTTTTAATATCACCACAAAAACCCAAGTTATACCATTTTCTCAGACAGCATATATCTTTTATCTGTTTGCTTTCGTTAGTTTATACTTCTGTATCCCTTTCAACTTGATTCTTTGTTTTCTTGTACATGTTCTCTTTTATTTCTTCTAACTCTATTTCACCTATTTCTCTCTCTCTTTCCTTGTTTATCATGTTTTCTTTTTCTATCTTATTCTCCCTTCTTCTTCTCTTTATACATGTTACTGCAAGCTTCAGTACTAATATTATTATTATTATCATGGTTGCTATTATTATAACTTTCCCTATTATTAATCCACTCATTCTTGTTAACCAATTTGTTACAGAAGAAAACCCTTTACCAAGTTTTCCCCACACACTTTCAACCTCCAGTGGAACAAGTTCTCTGTGCAAATTTGTAATATTTGTTATATACTTCTGTATATTTTCGCTCTTATCTGGAATGTAAGTGCAACAATGTTGGACTTTCAGCATTCCACAGACTCCGCCCTCTTTTGCCAAAAGAATGTCAAGGGCAAGACGATTTTGCATCACCATAGCTCTCATGGCAACCATCTCGGTATTTACCATTAAGAACCCTCCAGCAGTATCTGTAGATAAACGATCTACCACTGTGGATAATTTCCGAATTCTAAATGCATTCAAAGATATTCCCACTGCTGGTATCAATGCACCAAAAATATCACCTACTATTTCTGAAAAACTTTCCCTTTTTCTACGTGTAAAGGTATTTATCATTTTGTGTGTTCCTTTTTCTTTTCTATCCACATGAAAAATCTTTGGAAAGACCAGGCCTAAGTAACATGACCCATACCAATGGTCCGGCAACCTATAATAAGCCCTATTCCCGCAAACATAATAGATCCCTGGAAATATTGGATCTTTTCCCCCTTTGAATCCCCATCCACCTAAAATTTGGTAATTGTCATGGCAATTGCTGGAACCCACAAAATAATTGTCATATCTTGTCTTATTTCTTCTAATGCACAACCTTCCCTGTTGGGGCCAATCCAGAGTCATAGCTGCATTTGTCTTTTTCTTGTCATGATGGTCTTCCTCAAACGCCCAAAGAGGTGTTTTTGTCTCTTCTATCACTTTTCTTTGAAATTTCACTCTTCTCTCTTCAACCATTTCTAAAAATACCTTTTCTTCCTTCTTTAACTCACAGGTAAGGTTGTACCTAATTATACTATCCGATGTTAAAATCTTATCTTCTAAAAAATATTCACCAAACGTCTTTCCCTCTTTTATTTTGTTAAGCTCGGGAACTACAGAAACTTTAGCAAAAATCTTATCTATATCAGTGTAATAATATTCTAATCTACCTGTTTTATAAAATAAGCTTGCTAATACACTACATGTTATTCCATACGTCAAAGGGAGGTGATGATAAGTCACACCCTCTGCTACAGATGCAGGCAACTGCATACAAACATAGCAATCTCTTACATCCATTGTTTCTACATACTCATACAATAATTTAGTAAAAACATTCTTTGAAAAATCTGTTATTGATTTGTCCTTATGTAATTCTGCACTACTCTTTAAAATAACTGGCTCTTGAGTGTTAGCTCCTTTTTCTTTCTCAGTGTTATTAGACTTTTCTACTACAGCTAAACTAATTGGAATAGTTATTGCTAATACCACCCATACTGTTATTAATAAACATGTACAAAAACAGCACATCTTGCACCATCTACTTAAAAACTCACATCTACACTTTCTATCTCTAGTATTCTCCATTTTGTCTTCTAACCTTATTTACTTGTTTTCTAGAAAATTGTGTCACTACACCTCAGAAATGACTTGCTTGCCACTCTGTACTTTCAATATTTTGTCTTTGCTTGGTACTTTCTTTTAATTCTTTTTCAGAATTCTTTCTCTGTCACATCCGGTAAATTCGTCAGTTCAGTGTTTTGTCAAATCCGGTAAACTATCTAAACTTCTTCAGGTTTGTTGCTTCAGGTTTGTTGCACTTCACTTTCTCCCATCAGGTTTCTTTGTTCTGGGTTTTCGTGAGTGTTCAATTCTTCTTTGTGACTAGTCAAAGCACGATACAACCATTCAGGCGATCTATACTTTTGATTTACTTTCTTTATTCTTTTCGTTTTCTGCAAGTGTTTTCCACCTTGTTTTTCTTGCTCCTTTTGACTTGTTATTTCATTCACTTGTTCAGCACTTTTCCCATCCAATTTTATGATTCTGTATCTTAATTTTCTTACTTCGTTGGGCCAATTTTCTCCTTTTCTTGGCCTTTTTGCTTCACTTCCTTTTTCCTCTCTTTCTGTTTTCCAATTTCTTTTTCTTGTCTCTAGTTTTTCATTTCTTTCTTCTCCACTTTCTTCTGATTCTGTTTCAATCCTTTCGTTATTTCCTCTTATTTTAAAGCTTATAATTTCACTTTCATCTACTTGTGGTTCTTTTCTTATCTTCCTTCGTTCACCTATTTCTGTCCCTCCTCGAGGTTCTTCCGATTTTGTGTCAGTTTCTCTATCTGCTTCTAAATTTCCCTGTTCTTGTGTTTGACTATCTGTCCCTACTGCTCCTCGGGGTTTTTCCGATTTTTCTAGCTTTTGGTTTGAAACTCTCCCTTCTTCATCTATTAATATTATTTTCGAAGGAATTTTACCACAACTTGTACTTGGTTGTTCACTGTCACTATCTTCTGGCTCAGTTTCTTCTCTTATGCTTTCAAAATTCCACTTTCTTTTTAGAATTTCTTCACCTTCCGAATGTTCTGTATCAGATTCTGAACTGGTGTCAGATATTTCCAGATGTCGACTTACAGGTCGATCTTCAAATTCTGGAACTTCAGCTATTTCTTCTATTTCCTCTTCTTCTATCGTTGCACTTGTAGTTGGGTCTTCCAGATGTCGACTTACAGGTCGATCTTCAGGTTCTGGCACCCTGTTTGTTTCTTCTTCTCTTTCTGATGCTGAACTGTTATCTGATATTTCCAGATGCCGACTCACATGTCGATCTTTAGGTTCTGGAACTCTGATGGTGTGGCTGGCATGTACCCAGTGTTTCACTCCTGCACACTTGACTGCGGTGGTCGTCACTAGGATCACTTGTCGTGGTTCGTCCCAGCGAGGAACCAAACAGTTTCTTCTCCGGTGGACTTTTATTCGAACCCAATCTCCTGGATTCAAGTCGTTAGCTGGTTTTCTTTCAAGAGTGGTCGCATCCGGTCCAACCTGATGAAACACAGAACGCACCACATCAGCCAATCCTTTGCAATAATCCAGTACTAGATCATCAGTTATAGTCAGTAGCTTGTTGACAGGTACTTGTGCTTGTCTCATTGCTCGTCCCATGATTATTTCATGTGGACTGAGTCCAGTCTTCCTTTCCGGAATACTTCTGATTGTCATCAGAACTAATGGCAGAGCGTCTGGCCATTTGAGTCCTGTAGCTTGACACATTTTTCCTAACCTGGTCTTGATCGTTCCATTCACTTGCTCTACTATTCCAGAAGCCTCTGGTCTGTATGCACAATGCAGTTTCTGTTTAATACTAAGTGCTTCACAAATCAGTTTAACTAATTCGTTTTGGAAATGTGTTCCTCTATCTGTTTCAATCGTGACTGGAAAACCATACCTTGGAATGAATTCTCGCAGCAAAAGTTTTGCTACTGTGATACTGTCATTCCTTCTTGTTGGATATGCCTCCACCCAATGGGAAAACAAACAGACGACCACTAGAACATACCTCAATCTGCTGCAAGGTGGCATTTCAATAAAATCCATTTGCATTCTAGTGAAAGGACCCCCTTCTCGTCCTATTCTTCCTAGACTCACTACTGTCTTCCTTCCTGGATTTAACTGTTGACAAATAAGACATCTCTGACAAAGACTCTCAGCTATGGCTCTGAATTTTGGATTGTACCATGTTTGTCTAAAAAGTCTGATCATTGAATCTCTCCCAATATGGGCTTGCCCATGGTACATCCGTGCCATGTCAGAAATCATGCTATCAGGCATAACTGGTCTCTCATCCCTGTAAACCCATACATCAGTTTCTTCATGTTTTCTACATCCTGCTTTTAGCCAAGTATCTTTTTCTTCATCTTCGGCAGCTTCTTGCAACTGTCTCACCTCATCCCATGTTTCAATAGAGTTAGTAAAAAGCAAAGGACAAGAAATATGCTCTCTTTCGCGACATTTATTCAAAGAAACCACATTCTTTGCACAGTACTGTGCCATCTCGTCAGCATATTTGTTGCCAACAGTAATGTAGTCTTCCCCATTTTTATGTGCATTGCACTTCACAACAGCAATCTGTTTAGGCAGCTGTATCGCCTCAAGCAACTTTTTCACAAAATCTCCATTTCTGATGGGCGTCCCTGCAGACGTCAAGAAACCCCTTTGTGACCAAATCTGACCAAAATCATGCATGACCCCAAAGCCGTACTGGCTGTCAGTCATAATCGTAACCCGTACATTTCTTCCCAACTTACATGCTTGAATCAGAGCTACTAATTCTGCAACTTGGGCATTTCTGATGGGCGTCCCTGCAGACGTCAAGAAACCCCTTTGTGACCAAATCTGACCAAAATCATGCATGACCCCAAAGCCGTACTGGCTGTCAGTCATAATCGTAACCCGTACATTTCTTCCCAACTTACATGCTTGAATCAGAGCTACTAATTCTGCAACTTGGGCAGACCGTACACCTTTCAGACAAGATGCTTCCAATACAGTTGCTACTGTGCAAACTGCATATGCTGCGCTTAGAACTCCATCACTCGTTCTCAAACATGAGCCATCCACAAACAGAATATAATCTGATTCTTTCAAAGGCTCATCTCGTATGTCAGCTCTTGGTTTTGTACAGTATTCGAGCACATTCAGACAATCGTGATCTACTTCATCCATTTCAATCACATTCTCTTCATCTGGCAATGACGTTGACGGATTCACATTCATACATCTGTCAATGGTCACATTATCTGCACTCAAAATTACCTTTTCATACCTAGTCAGCCGACTATGTGTCATGTATTGTGTTTTCGTTCTTGTCAAAAGAATTTCCACAGAATGGGGAACATACACTCTCAATGGATACCCCATCACTATGCCTTCACTCTGTTCCAGACTCACACAAGTAGCAGCAACCGCTTTCAAACATCCAGGCAACGCTTTCGCTACAGGGTCTAAAACAGCTGAAAAATATGCAATTGGTCTTTTCATAGTTCCATGTCTCTGCACCAAAACTGAAAATGCACATCCATCTCTTTCACTGCAATACAGCTCAAAATCTTTCTCATAGTCAGGCATTCCCAATGCTGGAGCCTCACACAATTTCTTTTTCAGCTCTCTGAATGCTTTCATTTCTTCATCATTCATTTCAAAAGGATCTTTAACATCCTTTTTTGTCAGTTCTGCAATGGTTTAGCAATTAGTGAAAAACCGCTTATCCATTGTCGACAATATCCAACCATTCCCAAAAACATTCTAACCTCTCTTTGTGTCATTGGAGCTCTCATTCCTTGAATCATTTTTATTCTTTCTGTCGTTACCTTTCGCACTCCTTTCTCAATTTTATGCCCTAAATACTGGACTTCTTGTTGACAAAACTGCAATTTTGAAGGAGACACTTTATGTCCTCTTTTTGCTAAATGATTCAGCAAAGCAATTGTATGATTGACACATGCTTCTTTCGTTTTTGATGCCACCAGTAGGTCACCAATATACTGAACCATTACTGACTTTTCTGGCATTCTTAAATCTTCCAATGATTTCTTTAGGATCTGATTAAAGATTGAGGGACTTTCTGTGTACCCTTGAGGAATTCGGCACCATGCCAAAATACGCTCTCCAAACCTAAACGCAAATATTGGCTGGCTATCTGGATGCAATGGAATAGAGAAAATGCATGACATAAATCAATTACTGTGTACCATTCTGCTTCGCGTGGAATCTGGTATAGAATCACAGCAGGGTTCGGTACTATTGGGCAACAAGGCACAACAATTTTGTTTACCTTTCTTAAATCCTGTACGATTCTATATGTTCCGTTTGGCTTTTTCAGTCCCATTATTGGCGAATTACATGGACTGCTCATGATTTCTTTTAGAATCCCTTGTTCAATCATTTTATTTATTACTGGCGTTATTCCTTCAATTATTTCTGGAGTCAATTTATACTGGGGCGTATTTGGGTAACTCGTTCCTTCTTTTACTGTAATTTTAACGGGATCTACTCCTTTCATTAATCCTACATCTTCTCCTGTCAAGTCCCACACTTCTTCTTTCACTGTCTTTTTTAACTCAATTGGGATTTTCTCTGCATCAAATACAGGAAACAAACCATTTACTTCTGGTTCTAAATTTACCATTGTCATTTTATACAGCACATCCTCATCTGTGGTCTGAAATGCAATTCCGTCTGGAGTACAATAAATTGTGCAGTTCATTTTGCACAATAAATCACGTCCTAAAAGGTTCACGGGACTACAATCACACACCACAAATCGGTGCATTTCACTAAATGGACCAATTCTTACCTTTACTAATCTAGTAAGAGGCGTTTCAATTTGCTGATTGGAAACTCCAACCACTTGGATATGTTCACCTGAGAGAGGAAGATTTGGAATTTCCACTGACCTAACAGTAGAACGAGTAGCTCCAGTGTCAACAAGGAATGTTACATTTGCACCATTCACTTCTCCATCCACAAATGGACCTGACTGATCTACCTCTAGAGTTGCGCCAAGCACGCACTCTTCCCTCTCTCTTAGACACCGTCATGAACTTTCATCCGTCTCATCCTCATTCTGTCGTAACCAATATTGTGAAATTTCAGCTGCACGTGACAACTGTTTTACCTGTTCTCCTCCGTAGAATCCTGTTTCTGCACTGTATTTCTGTTGGTTAACACTCTTGGGAAGTGGTGGTTGTGGCACCTGACCTTGTTGAGTAACTACCTCACTCTGCACCTGTGAATTTAATGATTGATTTTCCACATTAGGTTTTGGAGGAAATTTACACTAGTTTCTCCAATGTCCTAGCTTTCCGCAGTTGTGGCATGGCCACTTTTTCTTTGCCTCATCTATGCTCATTTGTCCTTTTCCTTTACATATATTAGGTCGGGATTTAAACTGTCCTGTTTCACTGCTAGTATTATTCAATTGAGCTTCTTGCTTCTCTGCAACTTTTACTTGTGCCCACATGGCTTTGTCTTTTAATTTACGCTGTTTACTCTCAATTTCATCACTGCAATACTTAGCATATCTCAAAACTTCATCCACTGTGCTATTCTGCCATCCTATCAAGTGCTGCTTAATCCTTTCAATTATCGCTGGTGTTAATCCATACACAAACCTATATACAAAATGACTCATGTCCTTCTCACTTAGTGTCTCATAACCACTATACTGTTTGAAAACCAACAACAATCTCTCATAGTACGCGTGCACTGATTCTTTGCTTTCCTGTGTTGTTCTGTCTATTTTTACCCAATCTGTTTCTTTTGGTGGAATTTTATTCTTCAAAAAGGTAACTACTTGATCATACTTCCTCATCACTTCTGGACCTGGCGCTCCTGTTTTGGCATCCCTTGGATATTCTACAGTTGGCCAATCAATTGTAATTTTACATTCTGTCCATAAATCAGCTGGCACTACTATATCAAACAATCCATCTAGATCTATCCACAGCACTTTTGACAGCTTTACAAATCTCTCCACTTGTCTGTACCATTCTACTGGTTTCTCTCTCAATTTTGGGAAGTCATTTGTAAATGACAGTATATCCTGTCTGGTCCACGGAACATGCACATAACTACCACCTGGTGTTTCTCTCATCGGGTATTCCCTAGCAACTGGTTCCCTATCTGTCACTGCAAAAGCCAAAGATGCTTTATCTGTTGTTTTCTCATTCCTCTTTGTCCATCTATTTCTCCATCTATCCACATCACCCCATTTTCTCAATAAAACAATCAGCTCTTTTATTTGGGTCAGTCTTCCTGATGTGTTCAAATTCTCTATGTCTTTCTCACAAAAATCTACTCTGTACGGTTTCTGCAACGTCCTCACTTTCACAAATTCTACTCCTAGTTCACCTGCAATCTCTTCCAATTTGTCATGTAAATTTCTAGCTCTCCAAGTAAGACTCTTGCACAAAAACATAATCTCGTCATCCTGATAATTTTTTAGTTTTTCTGTTCCAATTGTTCCCAAAATCAACTCTTCCATGTCTATTTTCAACCTAATTACATCTAATGGTTTTTCTTCTGGTTCTTTTGCTTTTAACGCTTTCATCCATTCATTTAACTCTTCTGGAGTTGGACCTACAGGCGTACTATTTAACTCTATCCAATCACTGCTTCTTTCTGGTGTTCCTGATGCGGACTCTGTCACCATAGGCATTCTCCTAATCTCATTCTCATTTATCGTCAAATTTGTAGGTGGGCTTGGTCTACACGTACTAGCCAAATTGTGTGCACCTTCATTATTCAATTCCATCCCTTCTCTTTTTCTCTGCAAATGTGAATTCATGGGAATCACCAAAGAATGTTCATTTATTTTCTGATTCTCAAAAATTGGCATTACTGGACCTATCGTTACTGGTACAGTTACAGCTTCCATATTCTTTGTCAATTCTCTTATTTTCTCAGTCAATTCTTTTGTCGTTTTTGCTAATTCAATTGCATTGTCACTTTCTGTCTCTTCATTTTGTGAAATTTTAAATGTTTCTTGTGACCTATTTATTTCATTTCTTCGTTCTGGTTTTTTATTCCTCCCAGTTTCCATTTGCGGTGCATTAGGTGTCACCACCACAGAAGTCTGTTGGTATGGAGGTGGGTTTCTGTTTAAAATATCTTCCAGCAATTCGTCATCTGTTTTACTACCACCATACACATACTTTTCTACCACTACATGTTTCTTTTTCTCAGTACACTTTCTCTTTGCTTCTTCCTCAACTGCAAAAGCTGGAAACAAACCTCCTGCCATGTTAGCGTATCTCCAACGCTTTACTCTGTCCTCATGATTTATTCCCCACAACCTTCCAGGCATAAACTCATGATTCTTTAATCCTCTGGATCTCTCTCGCTCATACATCTCATCTTCCCATTCCGTTAAAGCTTCAAACTGTGTCGGTCTAGGTCTAGGTTCTAACATTACCATCTTTTCTCTCAAATTCCGTAGTACAGCTACATTAAATGAACCATTCTCAGGAAAAGCCAATGCTCCATCGTTCTTGGTGTATTTTGTCCAATTTTCTAACCATATGCATATATGATATCCATATTTCAGCATCATATGTGAAGCTGGTGATTTCGGCGGAGGAATTATTTGTCCCTCTCTAGTCACTACCTTTTTGTCCTTCTTAAAGAAGTTCTTAACTTTCGACATCCAAGGCGTTTTCTCTTTTCCATACTCATAGTACGACATGATTCACAACCTTTTTTCTCCTTAAACAATCCGCAATTCAACACTGTTCCCTATGCGTTATTTCAACCAATACTAGCGTGACTCACACCAATGCTCCAATCACAGCGATTTCTGTCTACGGCGCACTGTCCAATCCCAGCGCGGCTTTTGTCTACGTCAGTCCTGCTCCTGTTCTCATGTGACTAGCGCACTGTCCAATCCCAGCGCGGCTTTTGTCTATGTCACTTTGCTCTTGACCCCTCCTTTACAAAATTTATCGGCAATTTTCTTTTTCAACAATTCTTGTTAATTACAACATTTTATCCACATTTCCATTGTCTGATTCGCTAAACCGGAAAGATAGCTTTGACCATTCACACAAGAATTCTGTATTTTCCAGTAGGCAGCGCTTACCTCTACCCTACCACAGAACTTTCAGTTTCGTCGATAAAGTAGCACTTCCCTCTACCTTACCCTTCTTTCAAGCAATCAGTAAACCCGTTTCCCTGGGGATAAAACACATGTGGAGACTATACTGCTCCTGAGAATTAAGGCCAGAGTTTCACAAGAAAACCGATCACTATTTCACTTACACACCTTTTATACGCAAAATGTCCCTAATATAACAACCTGTGTTATTACCAAAAATGAACTCAGACAGTGTAAAATTCCATGCGACTTCTCTTGCCACACGTGTTACACTTTCTACTTCCCGGAAGCGTGAAAACTTACATATAACATAACGCGACTCAACAAAAAGTGTTAGACATAAACTTATCAATAAACTATAATCATAAATCAATAATTACCAAACTAATCTATAGTAACCATAACTCTGCTACCAAGAAATCTGATCCAGCGCTAACAATAAAAATAATTTCTCCTATTATGCTTTGGTCATCCAGGTGCAATTATTTCTCTAACACACACACTATATCCATATGACGGTGGGGCCCATAACACCGCATATACATTCACTTACTCATTTGTTCCCTGGATTTCCTCCGTCATGAAACCTAGGAGAAAAACGATTCGCTGGAAGGAGACGGGATACCTCTTTTATAATGACATAATATTCCTCTTTTGCTTTAAGGTATTCCGCTCATTGGTCGATGGACCAACTAGTAGGAATCAGTTGATGGTGATTAAGACCAGCTCAATCACAATGAACTCTTTTACCATTTCATTATTAATCATTATGCTAAAGAAAATCACTGAGTCATTTGTTTAAAGAATAATAAAGTTTATATAAAGTTTTTGAATGCAGGAAATTGAGATTAATCTTATTATTCAGATCATTGCATTTATCATCAATATAAGAATAGTTTGAAATTGCATGGCACTTTTATTAGACGGAAAAACGAGGTTATCATACTAAGAACTCTATAGATCAACCTATCTATCTCTCTGGGGAAATCCTAATAATTCTAATAAAAATCTATCAAATAAAAGTTCTCCTAAAGCAGCATCTTTATACTCAACTGGAAAAGGAAAATAACAGCAGCAGCATCAGCTCGTCAGCATCAGCAACCGCAAACTCTCCCATCTACAGCATCTAACTTCTTCAGCATCTCCCGCAGCATCCCGCAGCATTCTAACCCCTCCCACCAAGAGTAGGTCTTCTTATACCCTAATTCTAGCTTACAGCATAAAATGTTTCTTCTTACATGGCGCGATTCATTCTCATTGGTCAAAAACTCAGGTCCATATACATTTTAATCAAACTTCCTGGTCTTAACCAGTTCCGTGTGGAATGTCCATGCAAGCATCGTTTCCCACAGTTCATGCACTTGCTCATCCGTTTCGATCAGTCCAAATTGTAACTTTTTCTGTTACATTTTGTGTAATACAGTTCCGTCTATTGATTCAACCAGGCTTCTCACGCTTCTTGCTGATCATCTTGGCACACATCTGCTCAGAAGGGTCACAGCAGCCTTGACCATACTTTCATCTTAGCCTCTCGGCATCAGCACGTGATCATCCCTTTTCCACAGCCTCTCTCCTCTATCACATGGTCTCATCCGCTCATGCGCACTCTAGTAACTCGCGGCCATTTTATATTGCTGCTCGGCAGGCCTAAGCGCACTATTTTCAAAGATAGACAAAATGTTATTAAAACAAAGGAATATAAACCCTTTCGTTTCCCTCCCGTCTTTCTACGTACCCCAATTAGGTATTACCTAGCAGAAGCAACATATAAAGCTGTCCCTTACTTACCATCGCTTTATTTTGCAACCACACGTTTTATTTAAAAGCACAAATCATGCATTTATTATTATTTTAGTACGCAAATATTATGCTATGTTAGAAACGTAAACAATTATAAGTCAATTAATTTGCACACTGAATTGCGTGTTACCATTAACCCTTTAACATACATTGTTGGTTATTTACTTAAAAAACATGTTTATTAATTTTGTACGAAAATATTAGGAGGTTAAAATTTTTATATTTACCCTGCTCCATCACCCTCTACCGACGCGAAGAGGTACTGCTGTGGAAAAGTTTTCCAGATCCAGTCTGGCACCTGGGGATAATTCAAAGGTAAAGAATCTGCGTCTAGATGTCTCTATCAGATAGCAGGATTGTTTGAACTGATGAGGGACGGTGCCAAAGGCCTGGCGAGAACACGTGGCATCGAACTGAAGCTCCCGTAGACACGTCTGAACCAGACAGCAGAGAAAAACAATCCAGCTATGGCACCAATGCCCATTGTCTACAATAGATGTTGTCACCATATCTCGTGACTCCAAAAGACTTCTTTGAACAAAAAAAGAGTTGCACATGTCCAAGCCCAACACTAGATGGCAGGAATACGCACAGCATGTGTATCTACAGCTACATAAGCGACAAACAGATTTTTTCTTTTGAATTAGACGATGCATTTAAACTTCGAAGCGTTTTGTCTTTTGACGCCAAAAGACTTAGATATTATTTTGACCTCTACATCGGGTGTAAGATTCTTTCGTCTTACTGGTGGGTGTCTTTCTTTCTAGCGGAAAGCCTGGTATGTCTAGTGAAGGTATAGACCCTGTCCTTGTTATAGTGTAGATTTCAGCACCTAAGTGGAAATCAAAGACTTACCTTTCAATCAGATTTTGTTTTTGGCTCCAAAGACTAGTTAGTCCAAGGCATTCCTTGTTAAGGCTTTTTCATTGTTAACAAAATTTCCTTCTGGACAGTTTTAGAGAGCTCTATGTTTGTGGACAGACCCACGTATTCAGTCTCATTCTAGAAACTGTTCCTCCACTTCTTTGACATGCTTGGGGCCTAACTCCTCAGAAGTCCAAGCTCATGTCTTGCATTGTAAGTGCCATAAAACATTCCATGTTTTAATCTGATTTTTGCATGGCACAGTGTGCCTGATGTTCTTGAATGATTTTGTTGAGATAGTGTTGGTGAAACTAAAGTTGCATCGCAAGTGACCTCTTTGGTGCTATCAAAAGAACAAGCAAGACTACGACTTGAAGAACTGGTGGTTCCCAACGTTGTTTCTCCCTGGTTTTAAGCAACTTCAGTTTTGAACAAGAAGCATACCACTTTGCCTTATGATCATGTTAGGCATAAATTGCATATCTTATTTTCACCACTATGTGCACATGTTCAGAAACTAAACAAAGTTCTCTCCATAATCGAAAACATTTTAAAAGAATCTATAAAAAAGAGAGCAAATAAGGGAATGTAAACAGTCCTTCTCTTACCCCAACCTCATATGGTTGAGGAGAACCAGGAAAACCTGCTTTTTTGACAAATGCACATTGATAAAATGTCTTCTCCAGTGCTGTATTCGGTGGTGATCCAACTTCTTGCTCCAATATTTCGAATTGTTACTTGCAGTTACAGAGTCGCTGTAGTAAATTTTTTTCAAGAGCACCTCTGCTCGATCCGTAAAAAAACCGAATTAATTTAACGATGATGGCCACATAATGGGCCATTAATAAATTAAAGCTGACATCACAGGAAGAACTGTCTGCCCGTGTGGTTAGCATGCAAAAGCACATTTTGGAGAATTCTAATATAGAAAATTCTGGATGCAACCACAAGATGGCAGAATAATGTGCAGCTAGTGAATCTAAAATAGGTTCACACTGAAAAATAAGAGGCTTCGTGCTCCTCAGAAACTCGAGCCTTAGTTACACCTGACCAGGTTCATCTGTGCACAGGCAATTATATTAGGTAACAGTCATTTTACAAACCTCAGTTACACCATTTTCAAACCGATTTGAATGGACAATTCTAGTAAGAGTAAATTCTTCAAATTCACTATCATGTTTTTCAATAAATAATTTAATGTTTAGTTTTCCCCCCATGCTTAATAACGGATAATGTCCCACAGCTCAAAAAATTCTTTCCAAAGCATTTTGCAGTTGTTGGTCCTTCTTCAAAAGTTTGTGTAAAATTAATAGATAACAAAAGGTTACTTACTTGTAGTCCTAGTTCTGCATCATGAGAATCTTCATTGAACTCAAACGTTTGCATGATCGCCCACTCTCTGCCTAGACCCGGAGCACTGTTCGGTAGGCAAGTGGACCATCCAGCATAAGAGGATGGGAGGAATTCCATAGAATGAATTACAGCAACCTGCAGCAATCTATCAAGAGTGTATTTTTTCTGAAAAAACAGCATGTTCCACCGAAAGACATTTTTAATACCTTTTAACATCTTAGGCAGATTAGGATGTGAAAAAGTTGAAGAACAGGTTAAGTACCAGTATTCCTGTTTCTGCTTCGTGGGTATCTTCATTGAAGTCATAACCCTAGAATATGGGGGCGTGGCTTACCTCGCTGCGAAGATGGCTGCGTCTCCGTGAGGCTCCGGAGGTTGGCGCGGATGTCGGCGACACGACGGCAGCTCCGTCATCCAATTTTCCGCTGTGTGGCCTGTTTTGTATAGGGTTTGCACAGCGGATGCATTTTATGTAATTTTTAGGGCGCGTGGGAGCCAACAAGTCAAGTTTGAAGCGACTTGTTCCTCTCCCTCACAGCCGGCCGCCATTTTACCCATGTGAGAAATCAGCTTGTTCTTTGAGGAAATGATTTGGCAAGCTCCTCCCCTGAAGGCTGTTCTTATTCTTTAAAGGTAATGGCTACATTGGAGTTTCCTATTATCTAAAAGGCATTGTCTCCTGCAAGGATTGTCTCTTTACTTTCTGGATTTTTTGACCAAGTTTTAAATTACATTTCTGTTTCCTTTCCAAGCTGATGCCGGAATTGAATTACTGCGTCAACATTAACAGGTTTCTAGCTTACTGATAACATTTTTGTGGAGACTTTCTTTTTACGCTATGCTTTTCTTTTTCTATTTTGCTTAAATGGCAAGCTCGTTTTTGAAGTCTCTGACTGCTGCATCAGTTGTCGACATATTCGAGGAAGATTACTAATTTCCTCACATTGGATTCGTATTTTGGTCATTTTTTTTTGTGTGACTTTATTACATGGGGAGGTCTAAAGTTCTTCTTTCTACAACTCAGTCTTCGGTAGAAAAATTAAGAAGACGTTTGCCGGCCTCGACTGTCCCTACCGCAATGGAAAACCCTACCTGAAGTGCAGGGTCGAACATGACCTCTTCTCATATCTTACCTACAGGCTCATCTCAAGCCAATATATCACAAGTTAAGCAGCTTAAGAAAGACCCACTCTCACCTAAAAAAACTGCGCCTGCTGCCTCGCTTGACATATTATTGGAAGAAATCAGGGCTCTACGCCCTTTTATTGAGGACACGAACGCTAAATTGCAAACTCTAACTGAAAGTTGGTCACTCAAGGAAAAGCATTTGTCTTCGGCGGAACAACAAACCTCACACCTCAATGAAACATGTTTTAAAGTGAACTCCTTGCAGGTACAAGTCTCTTCACTGCAGAGACAAGTCGAAGACCTTGAAAATCGAAATCGACGTAATAACCTACGCATTTATGGTCTTCCTGAAGGCACGGAAGGGGCGGATGCTATTTCTTTCTTCAAATCTTTTTCACCCCAGATCCTACAGTTACCAGAGAATTCGCAACTTAACATTCAAAGAGCTCATAGACTGGGTCGCCCTCCTTCGGTTGCTTCACCCTCCAAGAGACCAAGAGGGGTCATCCTCTACTTCTTAGAATATACAGATTTAATGCAGGTTATTTTGGCTGCACGTCGCATTAAGAAAATCACCTGGTCTGGTAATGAATTATATTTTTCTCAAGATTATGCCAAAGCCACAGCAGACAGAAGAAAAGATTTTCTGAGATTGAGACGTGCCCTTCGCTCGATAGGAGCCCAGATTGTTTTTTTCACCCATGCTTTTTCAAGGTTACTCATAACAACAAAACAATGACTTATGAGGATCCTTCTCGTTTGCGGGACTTTCTTACGTCCTGCAGAGCTGATGTCATGGACGTCTTCCCCTCAGTGTCTACAAAATGGCTGCTTTAAGTTGATAAGCTTAGTTGTTGCTAACATTGTTTTATTTTTTTATTTACTATGTTATTTTTGATGCTGACGGGTTTTCTTGTTTCAAAATAATTACCTAATAGGCTGTTTTTTCTCTGATCAACTTTTTAAAATGTTCTTTTTTATCCTGCAGGTGATGTCTATGTGTAGTTGATATCTTCGTTCCCCATTATTTGTTGAGTCGCCTCCCTCTCCGCATCATGTTACTCCCTCTGGACCAGACATGATGTCTTCCTCATGTGGTCCCTCCCCCACCTTCATAAGGTTTTTGTTAGGTATGTTATTCTTATTGTTTGTCTGCTTACCTTGTTTGTGTTACATTAATGTTCAATGTATTTTCTCGCTTACCACGAGGTCTTCTGTCTCCTTTTTTCTTTTTTCTTCTTTTATATCTTTTCGTTTCTCTCTCATCTTGAATTTTCTAACTTATCTTATTCTATGTAATACATTCTCTCTCCCCTTTCTCTTCTCAGACTTAGCTATACTCTTTTTCAATACAAGTCTGATTATTTTCCACATTTTGTTTGTTCATAATGGTCTTGACAATGGTTTCCTGGAACGTCAGGGGCTTAAATTCTCCTATTAAAAGACAACGTGTTCTCACTCATTTAGCAAAACTCAATGCACATTTAGTTTTCCTGCAGGAGACTCATTTATCAGATATGGAGAGTGCAAAATTGAGGAGAGGAGGGGTGAGTGAGGTTTTCTATTCTCCTGCTCTGTGGAAAAACACAGCGTTGCAATACTTTGTCATAAGTCTTTGAAAATCCAATTTATTTCTCAGGAAAAAGATGAAGAGGGGAGATGGTTAATACTTAAATTGCAATGTGGTAAAACACCAATCATTTTATTTAATGTATATGGGCCCAACGCAACTGATTGTAAATTTTGGACTGTAATTTCTCAGAAGCTTTTGCAATACCCAGATGACTGTCTAGTTCTAGCCAGAGATTGCAATCTACCTATTGATCCTTTTTTAGACAGACATTCAGCATCACAATATGTTCCAAACAAATCACAGAAAACCTTCACACAAGCTATCCAGAGACGTAATCTAACTGATGCATGGCACTTATGTAACCCATCCCTCAGGGAATACACATTTTTCTCTCCAGTACACCATACACAAACTCAAATTGATTATGTTTTTGTATCATATCACCTCACTAAATCCTTGCATTGATCGGATATTGGTTCCATTCAGATATCCGATCATGCCCCACTTTCTGTACACTTAGACATCATACCCAAATCTACTTGCCCTAAAAGATAGAGATTTAACAACTCCCTATTACTGGACTCCTCTTTCACCTCCTTCACTGCTTTTACTCAGGAATTTTTCCTCCTCAATCAGACGGAAGGCATGCCTTTTCATACTGTTTGGGATGCATTCAAGGCCTCAGCTCAAGACTTTATAATGAACTTAGTTTTAAAAAAAGACGCCTGTCACAATCCCAATTTAAATTACTTCTTAATGATATAGTGCTAAGTATAATGGAGGTCAAAATAGAGCTGGAAAACTTCTAGCTAACCATTTGAAAATTAAACAAAATAAATTATTAATTGAATCAATTATTGATGATAATGGCTCCTCTCTTCATCACAATCAAGATATTCTAACTCAATTTCAACAATTTTATACAGATCTTTATGCACCAGAGCACATACCGTCTGATTCTACAATTTTAAGTTATTTTTCCTCTATTTCAAAGCCGGATTATTCTCAAGTAGATTTCTCTTCCCTAGAGGCTATATTACCCAAACAGAACTTCAATTTGCACTATTTTCCCTTAAAAAGGCCAAGGCCCCTGGACCGGACAGTTTTACAGCTGAGTTTTATACTTATTTTTCCAAACTGCTTCTTCCTAAACTTTGTTTGTTAATTCATTCTTTTCTCAATTTGGCTACTTCCTCCGGCTCCTTTTTAGATGCCTATATATGTTTAATCCTGAAAGCAGGTAAAGATCCACATTTTTGCAAGAACTATCGTCCCATCGCCTTAGTTAGTTTAGACTACAAAATCTTCTCCAAGGCATTGGCCTTGAGGCTAGAAATACTTCTCCCTGATCTTTTAGGCAAGATGCAGTTTAGTTTTGTCAAAGGTAGACTTCTGTCAGATAATACTCGTTTATTTTTTATATTGTTTCTAGATCTGCAAACTTACTCAATTCTCTAACTGCCATTGCTCTAGATGCCGAGAAGGCTTTCGATCGTGTCATTTGGTCCATCATCTTTCAAGCTTTAACTTGGTTTGGTTTTGGGCCGAAGTACATGACTCTCATTTCTCTTCTCTACTCTTCCCCTAAGGCAGCTATTTGTGTTAATTGACTCATATCTTCTTTTTTTAACCTACATAGAGGGGTTCGACAAGGTTGCCCTCTCTCACCATTCCTTTTTAATCTAGCACTGGAACCTTTTTTATCTCGGATCCGTCAGAATGTTAACATTCATGGTTTCATCTACGGCTCAGAGCAGGTTAAATTGGCTGCCTACGCTGATGACATTTTATTATTTATGTCTCAACCTAATTCCTCACTCCCCGGTTTTATGTCAGAAGTTGCTTCTTATTCATCTGTCTCTGGCTATAAGCTAAAGACTTACAAATGCGAGATTCTACCTCTTAATAAATTTACTTTTAGTCACGATTTTTCTTCCTCTCAGTTTACATGGCAACCCAAACAACTTAAATATCTCAGTCTTCAATTCTCCTCCTCTATCAGGTCTTGCATCTCAATTAATATGGATATTTGTATTCAGACTATCACTTCTCTAACTAGTAAATGGAATCCCCTTTATTTGTCTTAGTGGGGTCGTCTAGACACAATTAAGATGATGTTGGTTCCTGTGTTTCCCTTCACTATTTTTAATATTCCATTACGTGTTTCTCTTAAATACTATTAAAAAATTTAATTCAATATTATCCGCTTTCTTTTGAGTAACAAGAAATTGCTTATGTCTCTAGCAAAGCTGAAACGACCTAAAGTTGAAGGCGGAGTACACTTCCCTGATTTTCTGAACTATCATAAGTCCTTCCTTTTGCGACAACTTTCTCACTGGATTGCACCTTCTTTGCTATTTACTCCGCTATCAGTTGATTTAG